>BGZK01001309.1:0-172283 GCA_005406025.1 Eumeta japonica
AATGTAAGTATTTACATTACTCATTAATTAATTAATGTGTAATGCGTGGTCTTTCATTACTCATTATGTTAACAAAAACCTTTAGAGTGATAGGGAGTTTTGAATTTTTGATGGATGTTTAATGTTGGATTGAAATAGAATTGAAAGATATGTTTTAATTAAAAATTTTTAAGACATAAACTATACCAAATTGAAAATGTGATTTTGAATTAGAATCCATTTTCTCTATATATGATATTACACTCAGGTTTTAACATTTTAATAACAGCTATTAAATACACTAATTATATTTTTATAATGGGTATAATGGAATAGTCATTAATTCTCCATCAACTATACAGAAGTAGGTAATAAAGTTGATACATTACAATACTCATTAAAATATAAAAAATGAGTAATGGAAAAAAATTAATTTTATTACTCATTAATTTGAAAATTTTTAATGTAGATTATTAAAGTACTCATTATTTTTTTTTAATGAGTAATGTAAAGATAATCCATTATTCATTAAAAAAAAATGTAATGAAAATCAATTTTTGTTCCATTACAAAAAAAAAATGAGTAATGGGAAGTGAGTAGTTTGAATAATTTTGAAAAGGTGGCGCTTTTGAGCATCATTTTTTTGAGCAATGAAACGCCAATGCATTAACTTTTCATTACTCATTATTAACAGTAATGAGTAATGAAACGCCAATGCATTAACTAAAGAAATGCATTTTTTGCAACTCTGATTCTATCGTTATAGACTTGTCTCTGTAATGTCATAATCTCCCCTTTGGGAGAAGTGGTGTTTGGTGATGCTCAAAAGCGCCACCTTTTCAAAATTATTCAAACTACTTTCTGACTCTTTTCAGTAATGTGTCAAACATAACTACAAATATATGTATTAGGTCGAGGAAGAAGTTTTTTCGTATTGTAAAAAAAATTGCAGTAAAATCTCTGGTTGTGCTATTTATGTCTGGCTTGTTTTGATACTATTAGATAGATGACATTTTAAAAAAGAAAAATAAAACGGTGTTCCGCCATTTTTCTATTGTTTTTCTGTCTACCAGAATGAGTGAATCTAAAGTAGAAATTCGATACATTTTGAAATTTTATTACAAATAAAGAAAAAATGTAACACAAACCTATAAAAATGACGTTTGCGGATAATGCTAATGTTCGCAAGAACTTGGCCTAAAAGCCAAGGGTTTTCAGTAATTTTGATGTCAAGAATGAACCTCGCTCTGGTCACCTGTTCGGATAAAGTCGATGCCATTTTGGAAAAAGTAGAACAAGATCTTATGGCATAGCTGAAGACCACAAAACAGTTTTGACTCATTTGAAAAAAGCTGCCTATACAAAAAAGCTTGATACTTGGTTTCACAATAAGTTGTTGCTATGTGTATGGTGGGATTGGAAGGGCAGTATTCATTTTGAACTATTACCACCGAGCAAAACCATCATTCGTATCTCTACTACCAATAGCTGATGAGACTTGAGCAAAAAGTAGAGAAAAAACGGCCAAAATAGGTCAACAGAAAAGAGTGTGGCATTTCACCATGATAATGCCAGACCACACACATTTTTAGCCACTCATCAAATATTGAGAAAGTTTGGTAGGGAAGTGTTTAATGCATCCATCAGATGATCTTGCACATTCAGATTTTCACCTGTTACGGTCTTTTCAGAATTCCTTTGGTAGGTTTAGGTCAACATCAAGAGATATCAAAACTACTTTTCGCAATTTTTTGATCAGAAGACCCAAAATTTCTTCAGCAAAAAGATTGTCACTACCTATAAAATGGCAACAAGTTGTTGTACAAAATGGTGTATATATTATAATTAAATGTAAATAATATATGATGAAATATTATCATGAATTTTTTATATAAAATATGAAAAAAAACCTTCTCTCCGACCTCATATATAGACATTTTTTTTCTATTTTTGTTTATGCCCTTAACCGGTGGAAATTTAGATTCACCAATTGTTGTATATTTTTAGGCTTATAGCACGCCTGCCAGCGCTGCGATCTCTGTCACTCGCCGGCTCTCCCGCCGAGGCGGCCCTGGCCCTCCGCTCGTCAACTTGCCCGCCTCTTACCTCGCTAGACCTGTCGTTTGCGCGGTGTCTCGACGACGCTAAGCTGCGGGGCATCTTGGCGCCTCCGGAGAACACGAGGCCTGGCGGCGGAGCGCGAACGGGGGCAGAGCCTTCACGACTGGCGGCCCTGCGGGTGCTGAGGCTGCCGGGCACCGATATTACTGATGTCGCCATGAGATATGTCGTACAGGTAATTTCCTGGTTTTAATATAAATTACTTTTAAACACAGGCGAGTCGGATTCGGTTAAAATTATATACTTCATAATTATACAAAACAGTAGTCTCAGGCTGTTTAATTTTTCACTGTAACAACTTATATTTTACTGTTATGAAGGCTTTAAGGCTTTCTATTTCAATTCTTATATTACGATAATGAATATACTTATTCAAATGTACTAGTGTGTCGTTGTAAGTTTTGAAAGTACTTTTGTTACATTAAAAAACAGGCTTTACCAAAACTACAAGAATTGGATGCATCATCATGCGCTCGGCTGACGGACGCAGGTGCAGCTCAGCTTGCACACCACCCGTTACAGCGGCTGTCGCTAGCCGGTTGTAGACTTCTTACTGAGGCTGCTCTGGAGCATCTTGCCAGGTGTCCCAATCTCATCAGGTAAATATCTAACCACCTCAAATTGATCCTAACGAGGTACAACCCGTAAGAGACGAATGTTATGGTTTCGGAACAAATAAAAGTTTTCGATATTGACTAAGATGTAAGTTTGGATTTCAATTTAAGGGTAAACGAAAAACGTCGATTTTATACAAAATTTCATCAATCATTTTTATTCTATGATAGAAATAAATTAATATTTAAAAAATGTTCCAATAATGTGAATTTCGTTACGTGGTTTTGAAGAATTACTTTTTTCGAATATTACTTAGTTATTTGTATATTATGTAATTTTAAAAACCAAAAAAACCGGCAGCATTTACGTCTGTGTAAGTTGCACACAGAAATGATTTTATTAGGTTTATAAACACATGTATGCAACTGTATATTATTATTTATTTGTCCAAATTGTATCAGTATACGGTATATATTTCTTCGAGACATGTACAAACAGTGAAAAAACGACTGATGTGTCAGCATAAAATTATGTAGGTGTGAAAGCGACGTTCGCAATTACAACTCCTTTCGCGTTATTTCACCTGGCGTTGCCGCTTTGGCCTTTACAGATTATATAAGCTTAATAAACACGGCACAGTAGTAAACACTACTAAGAGTAAACACTCTTACTACGTACAATGTGGCATCGGAGCCTGAGAAACAATTCTGTTTATTTGAGTAATAGAGATATCAAATCTGTCCATTGATTTGTCACATCCTCACGTTCTTCACTTCAACTTCTACAAATATTTTTAAAACCTGTTAGAAATTTATAATGACATATTTTCAGGACGATCTGTAACAGGTTAGAAGTATGTGTAATATAATATGTGGTTTTTATTTTTCATGAGGCGCAGAGAAATTATTTATTACATTTTATTCCATTTTAAAATTGTGGTACATATATTGTTTATTTATTTCATTTTCTGGGGACCAATTTGGGCACGCCGTATTCTATTTGTGTCAAAAAATTGAAAATTTGATGTAATTGTAATACATTATAATTACATTTCAAATTCAAAAACTATTTCCGATTTAGATTAGTTCAGAATACATTATTATACCCAAAACTAAGTAAGTAACTAACCCTTACAACCAATATATATATATATATATAATCTGTGGCGAGGGGTGAGAAAAAATATAAAGGGAAGCCAAACCTTAAAAAATTGTCAACATTAAACATTATTAATAAAATATAACTATTACTTACCGAGCTCTGTAACGCCCTCTGGTATAACGCGGAGATATTTCATTCGCCACTTTTAGCATACTTGAAGTCAACGATAGAATACAAACGGAAGACTTCGAGCATGCATAAAAGCAGCTTTGAAAAAGCTAATGAAGTAGTTTCCTTTAGTCGAATTTATAGCAGCGCAGTGGATAAATGAATTAAATGAGATAAAAAGCTATTTAAATTCTAGTGGTAATCTACGATTTTTCTTGAGAAAATGAGCTAATACCAAGTCATAAAAATTTGGCTTACTTTTGATTTGCAACAGTAAATGTTTTCTATAGATAACAACGCGAGATCTGAAAGCCTTTGTTCTGTCTGGCTATTCCTGAGGTACGTATGAATGCGTTTGAGAGCTGAAAAGATCGTTCCGCGGCCGCAATTGTTATCGGAAGGGTTAAACAGATATTACTTAAGCTTAAAATTTGAGGAAATGTATCTTTTAAGATATCTTTTGTAAATGCAAAATAACTCGTACATATCTAATCCTTTAAGCGAGGGAGACGAATATAATACTTTTAACTCATTTTTAATGCATTTATGTCAAAAATTCGAGGAAATAATAAATTTAAATTATTTAGTTTATCCTCAGGAAATGTACGTTCGAATAAATCATATTTCGACTTACTTAGTAAATCTAAAACGACAAATTGCTTAGTGAACTATATCTGGTTTGAATTTGATTTTTAACATTATCTACAATTTCGATGAAAATACGTTTATACTCGCGTTTTAAGTCTGATTCTGAGCTAAATAGACGTCGGCGTCTTCGTGGAGGCTCACTTATATCAGTGACACTGTCGTAAATTTCGTCAAACTTATTAATGAAATTACTCTCAAACCAATTTAATAGCGATTGAACTTCGCGAATAACGACGTCTATATCACTCTGTTTATTTTGTAGTAAAGCGAAAGTAATATCTGTTCTTGCAAATAATTCAGCTAAAGTATGCAAAAAGCAAAATTCCCTATCTTCTAATTTCATTAACAAACTTTCTGATATGGCAATTGATTCAGAATCCCAATCCATCGGATTTTCTATAATTATATTAAATGTTTGTATTATGTCGGATCTACAGTTACAAATGACATTAATAATACGAGAATGATACTGCCATCGAGTTTCTGCGACACCAGGCAAACGACGATCTGACGTTAATTTTAAAAGACCCGAACGTTTAGTAGATTTATTAAAAAAATTTATTATGCAATTGATGTGGCCGAAAAATTGTTTTAACTCTGGAATATTTTCTAAAGATCGAGATAACACTAAGTTAAGTACGTGAGCATAGCAAGGAATAAAGACAGCCATTGGACATTGTAATTTAATTTTTGTTTGTACGCCGCCCTGAGCACCCGACATCACAGCGGCCCCATCATACGACTGACCGATAATTTTCTTCTTTACAATTAAACTGATCTATGACCTCTAATATACTTTGCGATAACTGATCTGCTCCACGTTCTAAAGTAACATCGAAAAAACCTACAAATCTCTCTTCGATCCCCGTCTTAGTCAAATAGCGGAATATGACAGACATTTGCTCTCGATGGCTAATATCAGGTGTTTCGTCGGCTATAACCGACACGAATTTCGCAAAGTTAATTTCTGATTTAATTTCATCTCTAATGACCTGAGCTATGGACTTTATTAAATCGTTCTGAATATCGCTCGAGAGACCAGAGAACACAGAGTTCTGAGTTGAGGAACATTGCTCTAAATGCATATCTAATACTGAATCATATGTTTTTAAAAACAACAAAGTTTCTATGTAATTACCGCGATTATCTGATGTTAATTTTTCGTCATGGCCGCGAAACGATAGCTCTTGCCTTCCTAATAAAATGATGGTGTCTATAAATCGCTTCATTAAATTACGGTTTCGTTCTACTTTTTTATTATATGCCTCGAAAGAGTTCCCTAAAGAAATTTCAATTCTATTAATGCCAAATTCGTGCAATGCTAAAGAACTACGAATGTGTTTTTCAGTTTGTAAGTGTTTTTTCGAGGAATTAGTAAAATTATTTATATCTACAAATCCTGTACTACTCCAAACGCTACTTGATTTTGAAAATAATAAACAAGGAAAACAATACATTCTATTATGCTTACAACTGCCAGTCAACCAAGTAAATTTTTCGTAAAGTGAAACGTGGAAATGCTTACAAAAACCATCTTTACGTTTATAATCTATTTTCATATTAGGTTTAGCACGATCTAACTCGATAATTTTCTGTTTTTGCTGAAACGTTAATTTTGAAAAGGAGTTTTCGCTTTGTAATAGAAAATCCGTAGTGCAGCATTCAATTGCTAAGAGTGCCATTATAAAATCGAAAATAGAAAAACACTTACTGAATAAATAGAATAACAATCAATTCGTCTTAAATACCACTACACTAACTCGTATTATATAAATTCAATTACACTCACAACGCTTCTATACTTAATTCGACACGGGAATGATGCTATATGCAAAACCGTTTTTTATTCGGGTATAATCGGAAATCTCCGCTGATCGAAACGCATTATTATTTACATAATGATGTATAACACAAGAATCCGCAACCGAATATAACACCTAAGAGTTCACGTTAAAGGTGAAATTATGTTACACGAATTACAATTGCGTCATTTCGTTGTGGAAGCGAAACTCGCGATCAACCGAGTTCCCGTTCCCCGCTCGCCCGCGGCTTGCGACCCCAGGCTCGCGGGCCGAGGCGACGCCATAACGCTATAATACTACTGAATATGGAAGACTCAACATTTCACATTGATTACGACGGTTGCGAACATTCTGAATTTGGTCGTCTAAATAACTCGGTTGCTTTCGAGTTATTTGAAGTGTTTTTTATATAGAGGCTTACGTTACTAACGTAAGAAGGCTGGATATTATTTACAATAATTATTGAAAATTAAAAATAATTTTAAGTGTCTGTATACTAAAAAGCAATAATTTATTTATTTATGAATTATGCATATTAAATATTTTATGAAAGGAAAGCCGATAAGAATCGAGTTCTTAGAAGCCGTCGCCCCTAATATATGTATATATACCTCTTATTAATTTTGTTATGTAAATATATTTCCATATTTTTAGTGTTAGAAAATAAATCTTTACATTACATATTTTATAATGCGTTTTTAATTGCAGAGTTTTGTGTTGCAATTCTTATACGTTTTTCGTAATTAAGTTCTGATTTTCACAGAAAAATATTTCAGATTTATAAACATATAGATGATAAACTGTCTTTTATTTCATATTAAATATACATAAGAATCAGAATATGTATTAACTAAAGTTATTTTACTTTCACATGAAATGGTGAATATAAACACTTGAAGTGTTTACATCATATGTAGTTACAAGAACTTTGTGCCTCAAGTGTTTCAACAAGAGATTTTTACCGGGTAATATAAAGGAGGAAATAAAAATTAATGTAGAAATAGCTTTAGGTGTGGAAAAGGTGATAAAGTAAAGACTATTTGAAATACTTTGAAATTACAAGAATTCTCTACAGGTACAACATAATTTGAAGCACATAGACGTCGTTAATTGATACATTCTATTGCATATTATGCCATTCATAAACAATTGCTATAAGTAATTTTAACGCTATAAGTGCTGTAAGGTAACAATGATTACTACTACGTAAAATTATATCCAATGAATTAATACATTGGGAATTTATATTTTTAGGCCTTTAGGAATATACATATCATAACAATATTATTTATTGCTTTCATTTTGAATTGTTTGATAGCTATGCATGACACATTTGGGCACATGGTAAAGTTCCATAAAAGTCAATCTCGTATGCTAATTATTATTAATTTCTATTTTACAATAAACTTCCATATAATTCAAGGGTATATATTTATTTATTATTGATGAATAATGTATTATGTAAAATGTTAGCAACATATTTCATGCACACAATGATTATTTTATAAATGATAAAATCGTTTGTCAATGTCATCATTACATTAATTACATAATCAGTTCCGCTTACACATTTGACTGTTGCTGCTGATTAACAGTGAGCAGTAAACCGACTGAAGAAAAAAATTTCTGATTTTTATGCCGTTTTCGGCTAGGCACTTGTCAAAACTGCATGTAGAAAATCCAAAAAAACATATAATAATGATTTCGTTGCATTATTTTTTATTATTGTCAGTAACTACTGGCAGACATTTGACAATAATGGAAAGCCATCGTTTTTCAGGCAAATGGAAAATTACATTCTTATTCAGCTGCATTTGTCACACCCTCTCCCCCTTATTTTTTGGCATAATTTATCAATAAATGTTGCTTATAAATTTGGCATACATTTACAATCATTACTTTCTTTCTTTCAATTCTATATTCTAAGACAAATTTCGCTTAACACAAAATGAAAGCTGAAAATTTCGGCGAAATAGTAGAATATAAATGTTTTTTTAGTAATTTTTACTGAACCTTAACCATAAAACACTAAAAATAATGTAGTTTACATACTTTTCCTTGGTTTAAGCTATCTCCATAACAGTTTTATTGAAATCACTAAAATTACAAGAGCGCTTATTAATCTCACAAAACAATTACGGAATCATAAGCTCTTAACTAGCTATTTTTACTTATTAAGAATAACTTGTGTAAATTTCACTGAAATTGGTTAAATTATAAGGATTCTTAGTAATTCTTACGGAGCTATAAAAATGTATAGGATATCCCTTTATTGGTTTTCATTTGTCTCCATATTTAATTTTATTGTGTATCAATTGAATTATAAGAATTTTTAGTAATTTTCGCGGAGCCCTAAAAATTATCGAATATACTTTTATTGGTTTTCAATTGTCCTCATACTAAATTTTATTGAATGCGATTAAATGATTAGGATTCCTAGTAATTGTCACGGTATCTTAAAAATGTGTAGGATATCCTTTTATAAGTTTTCAGTTGGCTCCATACTAAATTTTATTGAAGTAGGTTAAATTATAAATGTTCTCAGTAAATTTAACGGAACCCTAAAATGTAAAGGATATACTTTTATTGGTTTTCAGTTATCTCTATACTAAATTCAATCGTCGCTAAAACTGTATCGTACAAGCTTTTGTTGATTTACAGTTAACTTTGTACTAAAGTTTATCTAAATTGGTAAAATAATAGAGGATCATAGTGATTCTTACGCAACCTTAAAGACGAATTATATCCTTGATATTTTTATTGTAGGTAATTTTTCTTGCTCGTGGCTTCATCTATGTGGACACAGAATGAATCCCGAAGTCTTTTTTTATATTGACTGATAATGCTGTGCCCAACACGATCCTGATCTCGTTTCTCGTCCTTGATTTCAATTTGATCTAAACCTCAATTGCGGTTCCGCTACGAAATCAAATTCTTGATTGAATTATAAAAAAATTATCCCTTTTTTAAGTTTTTCTATAATTTCACCCAAGAACCCTAAATATGTATTGTTATCATTATTTATATAAAAAGTCACGAAAATATTATTCGGCGTTTGATGGTTGAAGCAGTGTCAAACAATTTTTTTTTCATTGTTAATCATATTAATCAATAAACATAAAATTGTTTGGCGACTGACTATGTAGTACTCTCGTGGATTATTTTTTCCAATTTAAATTTGTTGTAACCTAATAAGGTGTGGCCTATTCGTGAAGCCACTTTTCTGAAAAATTCTGCTGATTTTAGACATATGTATTTGTGTTTAATAGCTTAAAATCAAATGGTCTGAAAGGAAATTTTTTTTCCGTATTATTCTAATTCGCATCTGAGACAAAATTTAATATTCATTTTTAATACAGCCAAACAGCGTCATGTCCCAACGCGTTAGCTTTTTGTAATCTTTTGGAATCACCTTAATGATACAACCGCTTGTTGTCTAATCTTTATATTTTTACAAATCATATTCTGCCAATGGCCAGTTGAAGTATATATATTATAATATCGAAAAATAATACGTACATAATAATATTAAATACTTTGAAAATACGTCAATAATCATAAAAATACTTCAGATTTATCTAGCTGTGTCTCGGATAATGACATAACTGCGAAACAGCCTATAAAATTATATAATTTATTTTCAAATTACTTCCCACTCTTTTTGAACGATCTAGGGTAAAAAAAGGGTTTTGTTGTAATTAATATTGCAGATACTATTTATTAACTTTCCGATTTGATTATTAGCAATGTATATCTAACTAAAGATGATGTGCATAAGGACTTCTGTTTATTTGACATATCTTAAGGCGCGAGCGTTGATACTCGGTAATATCTTCCCGTTGTTTTTTAGATGTATAAGTTTCTCTGTTTGTCAACTATTGCAATATGCGTTTAATATTTGTTTGATTGAACGATGAATGCTTAACATTAACATATCCTTTTTTGCGTAATATTATTGAATAACTTAATGATTTTGTGCAACGGCGGCATTCAAGGAATATAAATCAGAAGATATATACGATGGGTCTTTTAAAGTAATAGATCGCTATAAATAAACACAGTATTTGTAGTGACTTTTATAAGGCATTTGATAAAAGTAGATCATAGAATAGTCCGCGAAAACCTCGCTTTCAAAGGCATTCGTGGAAGTTTATGGTACTGGTTTTTAAATATTACATACATATCTAACCAAAAGCAAAAGGTTTTCAAAGGTTATGCGTTTAATTTTGTTCGCTGGAGTTAGTTCCTCACAATTCAATTTTAGATCTTTTATTATTTAATCTTTTTATTAATGATATCCATCAATGTTCAAATAAAACACTTACTGTAGTCTCAAAATGTAAAAACTGCAACGTGAAAAAGTGCGTCAGCCAAAGATCGTATCTTCATAGCACTTACGTGTTTTTGTTGAAAAAAGTTTATTGAGAAGCACAGTTTTTCGGTAATAACTCAAAAACGGTATATGTGATGATATCTGATTAATATATTTAAAATAGTTTTCGTTCAAAGTATTTATTAAGTGTTACCTTCTTAATTTTTTTTTCGTATTTTTTTGAAGGTTTAAAGGAAAAGAGGGCGACACAATTTATGCTACTTTGTGAGCGATTATTTCCGAAAATATTCACTTAAAGTTAATTTTTTAGAAAACTTTAGTGTTTTTAAAAGAACTGTAGAAATTTGCGCCATACATTGATGTTTTCAGAAAAAAAAGTTTACAGCTTCTATTACATATATGGAGATTCCCGCTACAAAAATTTTTATTTTTGTTATTTAAGTACTAAACTAAGTAGCGGTATACACAAGACACTTATACTCAAATTTCATCTATATACATCTTGTAGTTTTTGACTAAAATGTCTGTGACATTCCGAGGGACGTACGGACTGACATGACGAAATTATAGGGATTCCGTTTTTTTACCATTTTAATGAAACGAAACCCTCTATCACCTGGTTGAATTGTACAATAATTATCTTACTACTATACGCCCATTAACAAGTTAAAAAATATACAATAGAATTTTAAAAAAATCTTAATGATGTGCTTGCGTTTATCTGATAGTCTTTGTCTAATTTTTTTTCCTTTTTTGTATATCACTTGTTTTACTATTTTCTTTTTGAATATATACACCGCCACTTACCAAAATTTCTCTGTACATATATGTTATAAGTACTTATTGTGTTCACTGTTTGTTTATCCAAATATTTAAAAAGAAAAAAGGGAAAGTACATTATTTTAAATGAAAATTGTGCTGAGCAAAAATTTTTATTAACGATTTAAACTAATTATATTGAGTGAATGTTTCAGAATCAGCTAGACATTTTATTGGTATAAAAATTAATAGCTCTTGAATGCTAGCTAATGAGAAAAAGGCTATATTCTTCAATATCAAAACATAGCTGTAGTTCGTAACGGTCTCTTCTACCCGATTAAAATTATTCACAAACGATATGAGAGTTAAGGAAATAAAATGTATTAATTTCTGTTATTCAAATCTGTTACAGACTGGACTTGCGCCACGTGCCGCTGGTATCGACGCAGGCGGTGATCAAGTTCGCCGCCAAGTCGAAGCACAATCTGCACGTGAAGGACGTGAAGCTGGTCGAGCTGAGAGAGACATGATGCGAGAGCCGGACGCGGGACAACAGCGCCGCCGACGGCTAGGCGGCGTCTGACTATAAACCAAAAAATACAAGTCAATCGGAGGTGACTTTTGATAATAAAATCTGAAAATTACACTCTTAAATGTCAAGGACATCGAATTGAAGCTTAGCCGTCGTCTCCGCGGATTTCGCGACAAAATTCGATTCCTAACGAATGTAATACTTCCCAATTTTTGACTGCGCGCCCAAAACACAATACAATCATGGTGAAAAGATTTTTTTTTTCTTCAAAGAATTTAGTAAGAAATTTCATTATAAAATATCAGAGTTGAGTAGTTTTTAAAAAAATTAAAGTAAATGATGTCCCATAATTGTAAAAAAAAATCACTTACTGTAATTTAAATTGTTAATGTTCTATCACGCCGATCGCAAATGCCGATGATCCCCTTTTCGCATGTCGTAACGAACGCGAGCGAGTGAGACGAAGAGATTTTTTTCTGTTTCTTTGACGGTAGCGCCGGCGCCGCATGTATTGTGATGGTGTCACTGCGCATTTTCATAGAATCACGGACGGCCGCTGACTCGCTCTCATTCCGTTTCGGCCGCTACACGTTTTTGTGCCTGAATCGGTATTACTATTGCGTTTGTTCGGCAATAGAATAGATTACTTTTACCTTTCTAAGACAGTCGATATTGATTACATTCGATTGTACGAATAATTGTATTAAACTTTTGATACGTTTGATATAGGAAATTTCTAGAAAAAAAAAGTCACTTTTGTGTACATACAAATAAAAATGTAATGTTATTTATTGCGGAAGCAAGTAGCGGTTAACCCTTTCAAGCACGTTTTGTATGTGAACAATCCCTTAGTATTACAATTTATGAAAGCTGCATGTTGACCATTTTAAAGCGATCAATTGTAGATATTAAAGTTTTTTTAATCAGGCATCGGCGTAGTTGTATCAAGTCCGCGGTCCGGTGTCGTGTCAACAAGATGGGCCGAGCTTTTTTGGTATTCTTAAAAGTATAATTTTTAAATTTTATTGTTCGGAGTGCACCTCCTTCGCGCGCGGCATCTCGTAATGAGTAAAGCGTGACGCGAGGGTCGCGCGCCGACGGACGTCGACGCGTCTCGAGAGGAGCGGGGCGGTGATGTTTGGAATTTAGATAAAATTATTATAAGTAAAATTAGTTATGTGTGAGTTACTATTGTAACTTATTGTTTTAGTATTAATATAAAAAAAAAGAATGTTGTTTGTATTGCGAAGTTATTGAGAATAAAAGAAAATCTAAATTTTTCGATAGTGATTGCGCTTCTAAAATTCAAACCCCTTGTGATTTATGTTTTAGCAGTATTCGGGTTCCGATTGAGGAGGTTGCGATGAAATGTGATTTTACTAAAAGGAAATGTATCCGTTCTTTTACCGGTATTTATATATTGGAGAACTACGGCCAAGGAAGAGTTTGTTGAAATATTACTTCACTTAGGTGTGCTTCGGATATTTATAGTGCTCCGTTTCGTAAACGGCTCGGGCGTCGGGGGCCCGTTTCAAACATTCGTTCTGAATATCATCCCTGAACTCCCTCTATGAAAATATAATTTCGGCTTTGGAAATGAGATCCGTGAAGAGATCTGGCTCTCGAGCCGACGGGGTTATGTGCATCAATTACGTAGATTATTAAAGAGAGTTTGTTATAGCGGGGAAAATGCATGATTTTTAATTTTTCACTATTTTATGAAAGCTTCTATATAAGATAGAATATTGCTTTTATAATGAGGCCTAGAAATTGTCTTATTAAAAAAACAATAATTCTATGTATTTTTAATGACAAATACTATGGTTTTGACAGACCAAATTTCAATGGTTATATCCTTTAGTGCCGCAATTTCTTATCCATATCCATAGCTCTATTTGGTAAGATGCGTACACGACGTCTCTGATCTCAAATCGGTTAACTAACTAAAAATTAAGATTACTTAGTTATTTATTGCTACAATCACGCTATTATCAATCGGAATTTCGTTACCGTTCTTCTTTTTACTTTCGTAAAGTAACTATAGTCTCCATGTCAAATAACATCATGCATCTTCCCCCTCGGAATACTTAGTGTACCGAATATTTCTTTGACATTTAACTAAATATATAGTTTCATAAGTATATATTATATAAAATTATTTTGAGAACTTATAAAAATGTGCCAACCGTCATATGTGTTATGTATTGTCATTAAGTGTGGAACATCACGTTTTTGTCGCACAGTCCAGACGCTTGTCAAAGTTTATATGTTTTGTGTTCTCTTTGCTATATATATCTATATATATTTTATTGATTTGTTTTATAAATTGATTCATTTTATTGTGAAAACGTGTATATCTAAGATTAATTTGGAACTGGGAACTTTAAAAGAAATCGATCGCATCATATTTTTTACTGTTTTGATAGATGTGATGATATTAGAAAATTCGGTGTTTCATTAACGCCGGGCGATGCGGGCGTGGAGCGGGGGCGCGAACGGTGCGCGATTCTCTCTTTAGATAACTGACTGACGCTTTGTTCTTGGAATGTCTATATAACAATTATAATGTGAATTTTAATGTTCTCTGACTTATTTGCAAATTAATCTAGTGAGACTTTTATTATTGATTGAAAGGTGAAAACGCTATGATGGCGTAGTAGCATTATAAAAAGCACGAAATTCCATAATTGGCTATTAACTATAGAGAACTTAATTTGTATTACTTTTTTTTTTTTAATTAAAGAAAGAGAAAAAAAATAGTTGTAAATAATTATTTATTGTGATAATATATTACTTTTAAGTGAAATAAAATGGTATTCTTCCTTACGTACCTTTAAGTTAGCTTTTAGTTGTAGAATTAATTTCATAATTGTAAGATTTTTCTTTAGTTCTAGTCGCGAAAATCCTATTGTCTAGTGTCTAGACTGTTTGACATGTTCCTATTTAAACAGTTTACAAAACCTGCGAGTCTTGTTCTGGAGGTAGCTACACATTCTCTTTGTCCCTTTTTTAATTAACAAATGTGACAGTTTACTAAGAGCTCTAAACTGCAATATACTTAATTCTTAACTTAGACATAACAATATGGTTTTATCCGAACAATAAACAAATAAATGCGCTAATATCTAATCTACATATTGGTTTTGGACGTTGAAATGAGCGAATTTTATTAAACCTCAATGAAACAAATTACTTGCCGATGAAGCACACTGCTTCTGGTCATACTAAACTATAAATATCCTAGAAATATTTCGCTTTTTTAAACGAAAAGCAATTGTTTTGTGTTGACATGTCAAATTGGCATAAATTGTTAGGTACATTAAACATCAAATTAAATACAGTGCTTGATAATTGTTTTAGTAGTTTAAAACAAGATCAATTACTGTATTGAGATATACATATATATATAATTATGCCTATATGATTATACCAAAAATATATTATATCTACCAAAAAAATTTTTTTATTAATTCAAGGGCATATGTCTAATTATTTTTCTATGATGTTGCATTATTATTCAAATTTAATTTTGAAATATGTATGACGTGATCGTATTAAGAAATAGTTTTTTTTAATTGAAAAAAAATATGTATAATATAGAGAATAGGGACATGTCTGTTGAAATTTCGACAATTTTTGTATACGTAGAGCGTTAGCGTCAGCATTCCTAAGACGGCAGTCGCGCCTTGACGTCGACGCGGGCGGCGCCGACTAGTGACGGCGGCGGACGCTACGGGCGTCGGCTCACTATCGTTTACGTGGTGTCGCCGGAAGTAGACGAGGGCGGCTCGTAGTGGTAGGGGAAGGGAACGACGCGCGCATAAAATATATCGGAATTCTTAGTCGTAAGTATATTGTGTGCCTCCGTGTATAGCCTATAGGTATTAGCGACTCACTGAGATCTATCGTCGTTCGCAGCTGTAGATAATAACGAGAAGGGGACGTCCCTCATAATTAGGGCCACGCGAGCTCGATGTGGATGACTGTTCGAATGTGGAGCGGCGCGAGCGTCGAACTCGCGTTTTTATTGGAGATTTGTCGAGTGTCAACGCTCGCGCGACTCGAAACATCCCCTGTCGATTGTAACTTTGGTTACCGTGAACACTCATAGTATTGGAAATAAATATTTACAGAAGCGAATGCAGTTTTCTTTTCTTCATCTCTGAAACCATAACGTCAGCACCATCCGGTTACACTGACGCGATTACTTCTTTGATTCAAAACGACAGCATTTCACAAATGCGATACAATACGATCGACTGTTTGCCGTCTAGTGAAATTCGCCTCGAAACGCGCAGGAATCGTTATTATGTTTAAATAGAAGCATCGCTGAGAGTAGCCGAGTCTCTGTCAGTAAAGAGAACAGGTAACACAAAGCCGCAAACACATACGAGCACTTTTGCTCGGGTGAACGGGTGCACTTTTAGGGGTTTGCACGTACATTAAGTCTATATCTGGGCGACTGAACTCCGTTCGGGATACATATAAATCTTTTAGCTATAGATCCGTTTGTTTAGACACATGACAGTGTGTCGGCCAAGTTTCACAGCGATAAGGGCGACACGTGAGCCGTGTGTCTCTCGGACCGCATTTAAAACCTTTAAAATCTATTTGATGACCTACAACTAATTATTTGGTGCTCGATTAGTGCTGACCATATATACCATAAATCGGCTCGCTTGCGAGCAACTTCATACTGTAGTTTTCGTGTCAATTTAAATTCTCTCATTATTTTTTCATAACGCGCCAAAAGAAGTATAACTTCAAAAATAAACTCATGTCAGATATGGAACATAACTTCCTTAACAGCAAAGAAATACAAAGGATAGATATTCAACTACATATAATATTAAAGAAGTAATAGAAGCTCTCGGCCACGCTTAAAAGTTGAAATAAAATGGGCCGGACACGTAGCGTGTCTACAGGACCATAGATGGACTAAAAGAGTTAAAATGGGGAAAGGTCCACCCGGCGAACGCTGGACGGGAAGGAAAAACCGACTAAGAGCATGGACCATGCTCACTAGGGTTCTGAAGCCGTTCCTACAAAGAAATACACTACAGATGAAAAATTATGTTACATTTTTTTCCATGTTTCCCGTACATAATAGGTACAAGCACTTAAGTCGCCTATAACTAGAGACACAAGTAGGTAAGTCAACTATTACTCTGAAACTTGTGTAAATTAAGGTGCACCAGCAAAAGAGCGTATGTTCATATATATGTCATTACGTTCTTTTGTTGAGAAGCGCAGTTTTCGGCAATAACTCAAAAACGGTATATCTAATCATTTTCAAAATACTTTTCATCGAAAATATTTTTAAGCGTAATCTTTGCTATTTTTTTCATATTTTTTGGGCATACGGTTTAGAAAATAAAGGAAGGGGGACAATTTGTGCTACTTTCGTAATAAGAAAAATTGATTAGAAACCTTAAACTGTTCTTAAAAGAACTAGCGAAATATATGCCACACGTAGATGTTTGCCCAAAAAAAATTCTTTTCAGCTTCTCTTACATGTATGGAGTGCCCATAGAAATATTTATTTTTGTTATTTAACTTCCAAATAAGTAGCGGCTTATACAAGACACCTATACCATGAATTTGTTCAATATACATCTTTTAGTTTTTGAGTAAAATGCCTGTGACATACGGACGGACATGATGAAACTGTAAGGGTTCCGTTTTTGCCATTTTGTCTCGGAACCCTAAAAAGGTTCATTTTTAAATTCAAATAGTACAAGAAACGATCATTTTGTTACTGGAAGACGATGAGACAATTTTTACAATTTACAAGTGCTATTTTAAGACAATAAATCGATGGAGCGGTTTAATATTATTTTAATTATTGTTATTTTTTGTTTCAATTTATGAACACAATCGTGGTTATTTTCCTTAAATATGGTACTATTGTGAGGTTATAGTTAATATAAAATTTTAATATTATAATATCAATTCAAATATACATTAAAGAACTTGACAATTTTTGTAAGTGTTGTAGAGTGTACTAATACAAATGTTTCTTATTTTTTTAGTGTATATTAATATTCTGTACGTAATCTGTTAAAAACAAATCGAGATATGTCATATCAATTCTTTGGAATTATTTAATTTATTGTACAATTGCCTTTAAGATTTCATTTTAAGATAGTATAAAATTAAAAAATACATAAATAACAGAGGCGACTCTATTAATTTATCGAAGTTTCTATTGATGTTCGTAAAATAATACAATATGAAAATCGATGCACCTGCCGATGATTCAGAATACTCTTGGAATTAAATCCACGGTGTATAAGATCTTGCATTCATTAGAATTAAAAACACCAAAAATGCGAGTGTGTAAAGATTAGCCGACAGACATGAAAGTTATTTAATAAAGTAATTGCCGACACGTCAGGCAATTAGGGTGAAGGTTCTTACAAATAATTCAAAGTCAAACATCGTGAAATGAATACGTGGGATGAAAAAAGTTCATATGCTCTGTTTTTTAAAAGACAATCGGAATGAACGCGAGAAACTTCACATTCACGCGGGCGAAACCGTGAGCGAAAAGTTAGTATATTTAATAAAAAAATTAATTAGATTGATAACCGGCGAACCGCTTTATATATATATATATATATTTGCTACCTCGGAAATGGCCCTAATAATTTGAATTTGTACTTTAATATAATTATGTTTTTCTATATGTTTGTCTTCGTAGAAAAAAAAAATCGGAGCTTTCCTTCATTAAGAGCCATTTCTTGCAATTTCACGATAATCACACTGTTGCTATGTTATCGGTTCTCACCAACAAATGGTACTACATACAGATGGCACTATTTAAATAAAAGATTGCGATACATTTTGAGATTTAACAGATGGCACTATTTAAATAAACAATGTGGATAAATTTTGTGATCTAACAGATAGCACTATTTGAATAAAACAGAAATTTGCGGTCTAACAGATGGCACTATTTAAATAAAAAACGTTGATAAATTTTGTGATCTAACAGATGGCACTATTTAAATAAAATTCTATGATATGGTCTAACAGATGGCACTGTTTAAATAAAAAAATGGAGATACATTTTAATAGATGGCTTTTATTAAACAACAGATTCAGATATATTTTGCGATATAACAGATGGCACTATTTAAATAAAAAAAGTGAATAAAATTTGTGATTTAACAGATGGCACTATTTAAACAACATAATCAGATACATTTTGCGATATAACAGATGGCACTATTTAAATACACAACGTGGATAATTTTTGTGATCTAATAGATGGCTCTTATTAAACAAAAGATTCAGATATATTTTGGGATATAACAGATGGCACTATTTAAATAAAGCTCTGAAATAATTTTACGGTCTAACAGATGACACTATTTAAACAAAGGAATTAGATTCATTGTGCTATATAACAGACGGCACTATTTAAATAAAAAACGGAGATATATTTTATGATCTAATAGATGGCACTATTTAAACAAAAGTATCAAATACATTGTGCGATATAACAGATGGCACTATTTAAATAAAACTTTGAGATAAATTTGCGGTCTAACAGATGGCACTATTTAAATAAAAAACGTTGATAAATTTTGTGGTCTAACAGATGGCACTATTTAAATAAAGCTCTGAGATAATTTTACGGTCCAATAGATGGCACTATTTAAACAAAAGAATCAGATACATTTTGCGTTGTAACAGATGGCACTATTTAAATAAAAAAGTGGATAAATTTTGTGATCTAACAGATGACACTTTTTAAATAAAACTGAGGTAATTTTATGGACTAACAGATGGCACTATTTAAATAAAAAATGGAGATATATTTTATGATCTAATAGATGGCTCTTATTAAACAAAAGATTCAGATATATTTTAGGATATAACAGATGACACTATTTAAACAAAAGAATTAGATTCATTGTGCGATATAACAGATGGCACTATTTAAATTAAAAACGGAGATATATTTTATGATCTAATAGATGGCTCTTATTAAACAAAAGATTCAGATATATTTTGGGATATAACAGATGGCACTATTTAAATAAAGCTCTGAGATAATTTTACGGTCCAATAGATGGCACTATTTAAACAAAAGAATCAAATACATTGTGCGATATAACAGATGGCACTATTTAAATAAAATTTTGAGATAAATTTGCGGTCTAACAGATGGCACTATTTAAATAAAGAACATTGATAAATTTTGTGGTCTAACAGATGGCACTATTTAAATAAAAAACGGAGATATATTTTATGATCTAATAGATGGCTCTTATTAAAAAAAAGATTCAGATATATTTTAGAATATAACAGATGGCACTATTTAAATAAAGCTCCGAGATAATTTCACGGTCCAATAGATGGCACTATTTAAACAAAAGAATCAGATACATTTTGCGTTATAACAGATGGCACTATTTAAATAAAAAAGTGGATAAATTTTGTGATCTAACAGATGGCACTATATAAACAAAATTCTGAGATAATTTTATGGTCTAACATATGGCACTATTTAAATAAAAAAGTGGATAAATTTTGTTATCTAACAGATGACACTCTTTAAATAAAACTGAGATAATTTTATGGACTAACAGATGGCACTATTTACATAAAAAATGGAGATAAATCTTATGATCTCACACATGGCTTTGCTTAAATAAAAGACTCGGTTATATTTGGCAATACAACAGATGGCACTTTTTAAATAAAAAACAGTGATAAATCTCATGATATAAAAATGGTATTATATAAATAAAATAGTAAAAATAATAAATAATATAAATTCACACCTCTTTTCTAAAAGGGTAGACAGAGACAATAGATTTCCATATTGTACAATCTTTGCATATTTCTCTTGCCTAGCTGACATCCAGTCTCCAGAGTGTGTCTACCTGAACAAAACTTGTCCGGCTTTGCGCATGAGCACACAGACATGCGCACCCCGGATTCCTCAAGCTACAATCTGTCCCAGTCCCAGTCGCTACTGCTTCCAGGGATGGCAGTATCCTTTTACCATATCCTTTCCACCCCGAAACCTAAATATTCCTTTGACCTCCCATCCTTTCTAGTCCTTTTCCCCCTACTACCTCTAACACTTATAAAATTTAATATTCGAGGAAATTAAAAATTATTACCTCAAGAGGGTGCTGATATTATCACAGAATTTACCTCGCTAGCTCCAGGCAGTCCCATCGTATCTTGGGGGATAAATTTCCGTACCGGGGAATCAGGAGCTCTAGGCTTGATTGCGGTGACGAGGTTCGACATTCATCACGTCTAGTTTCCCAAAGGGACGAAACGAGAATTGGAAAAGTCCGTTTCGGTACTCTGAATGTATATCCTCCATACACATATGGAGGTGATAAAATCGATAATGTCTGCGAACTGATGAAAGACAGGCGAATGGATATTTTATGCGTGAATGCGACTAAAAGGAAAGATAGTGGTGGGGCTATCAAGCGCGAATCCCTCGATAGTCATTGGTCTGGCATTGATCAGAGTGAATGTGTATGTCGCGGTGTTGGCTTCATCCTATCAGAAAAATTATCTGAATGTGTAAACGACTACAAATATGTAAGTCCAAGACTCTCTGGCTCCGAGTTAAAATTGGATTGTCACGGATTTTTATTTTAGGTGCATACACCCCAAATATGTCCAAACCACTGTTTGGACATATTTGGAATGTTTAGAACTTGCGACTATGGAAAGTGACAAAATATGGATTTAAGCAAAAAAGGTATGTGGAATGAATAAGATAAAAAATGTTAGTAAGAAAGATAATGAATGGTGAAATTTCGAAGTGAAGAAAGTAGTCAGTGAAAAGAAGAAAGCATGACTGAATTTACTGGTTCCAAAGGCCAACCGCAGAGTGCAAAGAAAGAATATCTTGAAAGATAAGTTAAAAGATGCTAAAAGTACGTATAAAGATGCAAAAAGAATGTGTGAAAAAAAAGAAAGAATGAAATAAAATAACGCTAAGATAGAAGATTCTCGGATCATGCATACATGTGATTAGAGACAATAATGAACATTTACTAAATGAGGAAAATAATATGAAAGAGTGCTAGAGAAATTATATCGAAAGCCTTGTGAGGATACAGTTGCAGATGCCAATGTTACTGCAACTGAGTATATGATTGATGATAAAAATGAGACGAAATTACGATGGATGAAATTATGAAAGCACTAAAGCGTACGAAAGTTGAAAAAGGTGCCGAATATGGTAGAGTTTCGTCAGAGACACTAAGAGGCGGTAGGGGTATAGTGGCAAGCCTGCTGTTCTAATTCTTTAACAAATGCTGGAAAAGCTATAGGGTACCTAATAATTGGTGTAAAGCAGTCTTTGTGTCTCTATATAAAAGTAAAGCCTCACGGCAGGTTTACACAAATTACCACCCTATAAGCCTCCTCAGCGTCGTTGGCAAACTGTATGCAAAAAATCACTATCAAAAGACTTGTGAATGAGATTGAAAACAAGATTTAGGACGTACAAGTCGGATTTCGAAAAGAAATGGGATGTTAGACAGGGATGTGTAGCTTCAACGTGGCTATTCAACCTATACATGGACAAATGCCTGCATTATTTGAAAGAGTATGAGTGTGGACGAAGGATGGATGAGCTGTCTGTCAAATGCCTTCTTTATGCCGACGACCTAGTAATCCTTAAAATGAATGAATCTGTTAAGAAAAGGCGTATGAAAGTAAATGTCGGTGAGACTAATGTGATGGTGTTTGAAAGGGGCGAAAGCTCGACTGAATGCGTTATACTTATAGAAAGTGAGAAAGTCGAACAAGTGAGAGTTTGTGTACTTGGGTAGTCTGTTTACAAATTATAGCACCCATGATAGATATAGTGAAAGGAGAATGTATATGGAAAATAAAATTAATGGGGCCTTACTCGCTGTGATGGATAACAAAAGCATCTCGCGACAAGCGCGCGCTTTGTCATTTACAGTGGGATCCTTATCACAACGCTAAATATGATAGTGAAAGTTGTGTATGGCAAAAGAAAAATGAAAGTAAGATTAATGCAGTGGTGATGCGATCGCTGCGTAGTATACATACTAGTAGTACACATACTACAATTTCCTTACAATTGTAGTATGTGTGGAGTGAATCGGAAAGATAGATGTAGAAACAGTGATGTCAGAGAGCGGTGTGGTTTGAAGCAAGATGTAGTTACAAGAGATATATTGCATTAGTTTGGCCATCTGAAAAGTGTGAGTGAAAGCAGATTGACAAGACAAATATATAGAAGGAATGTGTGTGATGGAAAGGTCGTTAAGGGTCACCCTATAAAATCCCTATGTAGATCATATTCGTAGCATATTAAAAAAGGGCCAAATTTTAAGCATCTGAAATATGACATCCATGAAAAGATTTATAGATGTCATAAATAAAATACTGAGATAAATTTTGCGATGTGACAGACGGCACTATTTAAATAAAAGACTAAGATAAATTTTGCGGCTCGTAATTTTCTCGCAAATGATATTTCGTATGAAAAACCGAGTTAGTCCCGCACCGACCCTCGTTTTCCGTTTATTCCACTCGCCCCTACGTCCGTAATTATCTATGGTTTAGGCAATTAAACTGTAATATAAAGGGTAATAATAAAACACTGATATAAATTATATGATGTAAGAGATGGCACTATTTGAATAAAATACTGCGATAAATTTTGGAATCTAAATAATCATCACATTGATACAGCACACTCAGAACCCTAAAGACAAACTAGCAAAGCTCGGTTGCCCAAGTATCCGTTAAACTCAAAAATTTTCCCGCAGGTGAAGTTTCAATAATGAACAAACACTATTTAGGAAATAACCCACAAAACGCGTTGGGAATTTTATACCAGCCGTCTACAAGGGCACACTCTGGTCGTATAAAACCAGCGAAATCAATCATTGTAATACACTTTGAAATTAATGTGGATGTTTACTCATTTCAATTTTCCCCGAAATCTGACAATTTGATGACAATCTGTGAATGAGAAGAAGAGGTTGTGTGAAATGAATGAAGCGTTGTATAAATGAAAATACATTCCGATTAAGAGTAAAATATATCTGACGTTTACTCTTTGAGAATCAACTTTCGAGTGTAGCCCGCGGTACGCAAATTAGGTGGGTTACGAAATCGAGTGTTACATGTTGTCATGTCGCTTCTCTACGCAACATATTCGCGCATTTTATTCTGATTGCGTGTATCTTTCTTCCATTCATACGTTGCCGAAGATACAATTTTCCTTAAAATTGTTGTTGGATTTCATGTATGAAAATTTTGATTGGAACAGAAAACGATAATTGAACTATTTTCATTTACTTTCATGTAAAAAATCCCAACGTGGCTTTGTAGTGTATGCCATTGTTTTTAATCTCAGTGAAAAATATAATTATAAAACACTTTCATTTGTTCTAACTATTGCAAACGCTGAATCTCCTATTACGTCTATTAGTGAACTTAAAAGATCCAACTGATAAATTGGGACATTCGGTCTTTGCATTAATTAACCACAGAGTAGGTACCTAATGTGGCTAACCGCAAACCTTGTTTTATGCATATTTAGATCACGTTATTTAATTTAAAGGTCATCTAATATTTTTCTTATGCATGGTCAGATCTAAATGAGTAACAATTAATTATTCTTCGTGATTCGTGATTTCTAGAGTACATATTCATTGTCTACTCTTTAGGTTGCTATGGCTATCACACTTGTAGTGTTTGTGCAGTATGTAAAAGAATAATGAATTCAATTAAGTTCTCCTCACATACCTGCAGCACCAATTGAGCGTTATTCAATTATTCTTTCTTTTAATGATTATTGATTCAGATGCCAATTTCACAGCTCATTGTCTACTACGGCCGTCATGGTAGTTGCTTTTAATGCGTAAAAATCACAAAAACTATTTTTTGGATAATCTTTCTTGCTGTTTATACAGCGCTATGGCTAGCAGTCTTTCGATTTTGGCTCATTTTGCAAAGCGTCAAATTTTTATTTTCAATATAAGTGAGCAATAAATAATCGGTTAAAATATTTATGATTTTACGTATTCGGTTACGCTAGCTTGACGTCGTTTGTACGTGTATTTGTTTCACCCATGTCATAAAAATTATTTTCTGACATAGCGGACGTGCATATTCCATATGAATGAGTAAATAACCGAGTAGACGCGGCCGCATGCGCATGACGGTTTTCTATTCTGATGATTCGTTCTGGATCCTGCGATAGGGGTTATTCAGAAATTAGTACCCCACAACAAATATTACACCCGCGTCAGGTAAATAATGATTTTTCATAGAAACATTTTCATAGCGTAGTCATAAATCTGAAATGCAAGCAACCAGAATCTTGTGACCCAAACTTAATATCATGCTAGTTTTTGAACACGGTAGGACACAGGAAAAAAAAAGCCTGATTTGGAACTGTGTTATTGCGCGTGTTTGCGTAAGTGGGTGTAGCTACGCAACACCGACTACTAAGAGTTGAGCTACGGCGAGTCACCTGACGTCATCAGCGGGACCCCTCACACTATAACATCGGCTTTATATGTTACTAGTTTTTTTCTCGTGATGCTGTCTGCGAGAAAGATAAAGATAAACACAAAATAATGATAATTTCTATTCATTGTAAGATGTAGGACAGTTTTATCGAGTGTCAAAATGAATTAGCCATCGCTTCGATATAGAAGAAGGAGAGGAACTGTCAAAAAAACCATTTCGGGCATATTTAAGACATCAGCTCCGTGTCGGTCTCGTTTTCGATTTCAATTCCGGTCGTCTGATGTTGGTGCCAATTTGGCTTTCGCCTGCGACACCAGTCACAGTCCTAATCTCAATCTCAATAATGTCATATTCCCGTTCTCGATTTCGATCTCCATCCCCTTCCTAATTTCAATTCCGGTCGTCTGATGTTGGTGCCAATTTGGCTTTCGCCTGCGACACCAGTCACAGTCCTAATCTCAATCTCAAAAATGTCATATTCCCGTTCTCGATTTCGATCTCCATCCCCTTACTAATTTCAATGCCGGTAAAGAAATTAAAAATATCGGAATCGCTTAATTTCACGATATATATTGAATTAAACTAATGAATATTAATTGCTATTCAATATTGCAATAATAGTCTTTGAAAAAGTCACCATTCACCTACAATAAAAGATTTCTCTTCGAAGGCCAAATAATCCAAATTGCAATAATCCAAAGACGGTATGTATCTACAATCTTACATGTGTGACTAATATTACTGTTCCATATTTTTAGCCTTCGGTATCCATATCAATGGAAACGCGAGCGCAACAAAAAAAAAACTACCAATAAAGGCACAAAGCAGTACGTAGGGTGCACGAGTACACGAGAGAGAAAAGCTCGCAGAAATATTATATTTCAGCAAACCTAACCCCAACCTGCCGCGGACGTCGCCCCGGGGACCGGCGTCGGCTTCGAAATAAATAGCTTTTCGGGTCGAAGGCGAAAGGGCACAACGCGTCCTCTGCCCTTTCGGCCCGAATGGATCTCTCGAACGTAAACGACTAGGTCGTTTTTCGTGCGCGGGAGTCTGCAGGCGAATTATTTCCAGTCTCCGGCCTTCATATCTTTTAATTTAGCGGGGCGAGATAGTGTCCCGCGTGAAAAATAACGCCCTTTTATCGGCCGGCGGCGGCCGCTTCGGGCCTGCGCTGTCCGGACGCGCGCCGCGAGACGCCAGCGATAGGTGGTCAGCTTTTCGCAACGGACCGCACTCCATGATTTTTAGAAAAATACATGTTTTGCTTACGCCGCTCGTTTATTTATTCAGATATCGTGTTTGTAAAGGACACTCGCACTGCGGCCGGCTGCAAGCTCGGATATCGGGACCGAAATTGAGACGGTCGTTCCAGTCGTGATCGAGAACGGGACGATCTAGAGTTTGGCCATCGGTAGCGGCCCTGCTCGGGGGCGCGCAATTGGAAGAAACCATCTTATCGAAGGCTTTGGTTTCTCCTTTCGAACTACAAACTACAAAAACAGAACAATTTTTAGGCCTGTGACGATTCGGGCAATGATTTGGCGATGGTTATTCTGTGACAATTGACGATCAGTGATTGTCTGCGACTGCTGGTGAAGGGCGCTTCTGTTATCTTCGACGTATCGCTCATTGCATGACGTACATCAGACGAGGGGATCGGGAGCGCATTCTTTAGTAGTTTCAATACTTCTGAACCTTCTCCATGTTGCTGATGATATGCCTAGTTGCCATGAAACGTACTTAGAAATAACAATATAACTATTTAATGGACTAAGATAAATAAAATATTGACATTCGTTTCAGTTTTCGAAATCTGTCAATCCTTTCGAATCTATATTGAATTTCGCTGGATGAGGTTACATAGTGCAAGAATAAAGTCGAGGGTCGGCCGTGGGTTGCATGCTGCGTGTTACTGTACGTCGCAGGCAAACGTCTAATTTTGAGGTCACCGCAGCGGCTGCCCGCTCTTCAAAAGTATTCTTCTCATACACTATTCAACGTAGATGATTGTAACAAACGTAAACAGGAGGTTCATGAATCGCTCTCGGACCAAAACTGACTTCAGTTTTGTGTCACTAAATGATAATTAAGCCTTCTAAATGGGTTCGTGACCTCATACAGTTGACTAATATGTAAAGACAATTATATTTCTAGTATTAAAACTATCTCTATCACTAATTTCGACAAACAATTCTATTTTTTTCTTACATAAATCAATTTTCATACATAAGTTGCCATACCAGAGTTAAAATTCCAAATTCTCGGGGGTATCTACTTGAGGTCCCAGCTGGTAAATCGCGCGGACGGCTGATTTCTATAACACGCAAATTCTATACATATGTGCGATACATCACCATCCAATTATCAGTTATGAGAGTTCTAGTTATTCAAAAGTCAAAATAAACGTGTCTGTTATTTTGTAATGCAGAATATTTCTTATCTTTTTAATTTTGTAAATAAACTAGCTATTGCTCGCGGCCCCGCCCGCGTAGATTTTTTTTTTTTTGGATAGGATTTTCGTAATATCCGTTCTCAGTGAATGTCTACGTGGCCAAAAGAGTAACTCAGCCGTATTTCAAATCAATTGGCTCTATGGTTTCGGAGATCTCGTGATGAGTCAGTTATCTTTTAATGGCATTTCGCTTTTATATGTGTACATAAATATAAATATAAAGATCTACATCGAGGAGGTACAAACCCAAAATTGTAGTACAGAATATTAAACGCCCAAGCCCAATCCTATTTGTGTATGACATTAGCGCTGTATGGCGTCCACAACTTTTGGGGAATTACCCAGTAATTGTGTGTTGGTGAAATAATAGGAACATTGATTATAGAATAGGTTACTATTATTAATATGTATATATATTGTTATTAATTTTGATTCCGGTTTTTGCAATATAAGTTTAAGTACACAGTAAAACTATCATCTAATTGTGTTTTTCATTTTTCAGATTGAAAACATATATTAGGGTCTGAGTTTTCGCTCTAGCCACATTTTACTTCTTTGCACTTTGATGTAGAATCATTTACATTTCTTAGAACAATAATGGTTATCTGCCACATCTCTAGCAGTAAAATGATTGACTAATTTGGATATTGCAGTCAATCGGGTGTTAATAATTCCTTCATCACCTTCATCAACTTGAAAGAAATATATTCTTCTCGAATGATAACGATGATGTTGTGGACCTTTTTTGGATTCCTGAAACAATTACAGTAAATAGCTATTACGCATACAGTATTTTGATATAAACTGCACGAAATACTTGGGCATTGTGGCTCGCATAATAATAAAAAAAATTTAAAGTTTTTCAAAATAAAGACTAAATTCGTTATGGTAAACAACGCTAAACCTTTATAAAATTCATGAAAAGGGTCTCGAAACCGTGGTTCTGTGATGACCAAACCGTCCCCGTGTAACCAACGCGTCCTGGAGATTGATAAATAAGTTAATCCAACTTTTATTTAGCAGTTTAGTTAATTTTCAATTTGCAATGGTGAATATCGTACCTAATTCCGATAATATTGATAATGATATTGTAATTTATCAAAAATGTATTGCGTATCCCGATAACCTTGCCAGTTCTTCACAGCGAGCGCTGCGGTCGAACGTATTTCCTCTATCATACACTTGGCAAATAGCGAAGACGAGCATGTGTTTTTCCGTATGTGTGTGTAGTTATAATATTTTTAGATAAATGCCTTCAACCAATTTGATTTTGTAATATTCTTTGGTAAATCAATCTTAATGGAGAAAATGGAATAGACCTTTGACGAAGGATTTTGAAATATGCGATGCGAGTTAAGCAAAAAAGTCAACACTTTAACGCTTATGTGGAAAACTTAATTGGATATAAAACTAGGAACGATTTTTTTTGAAAAAGGTTCCTCTCGATATTCGCATCAGGGTCCAGGTCAGATACGGGATCGGTATCGAGATTCAAATCGATTTCGGTATACGAGTCAGGACAGTCCGCAGCGGCGCACGAGCACTTAAACAACGGAGGTTTAGCTACTCGGGCAGCTGACGGGCGCAGCTTGTGCTTATGACATAAGTTTCTGCCCATACCTTTCATATGCCAATTATGACAGCATGATGGTACAAACCTTGGATATTATTTAAACATTTAACTACGCACAAGCAAGAAACTTAATAACACTTAATGCACATCTGTTTGAAAGTTATGCATCGTTCGTATAATTAATCAATTCGTTTAATTAATATATTGATTAAATTATGGTTAATAAATTAGTTTAATAGATCTCGTGTGAATTTTACTTTCCTCCATAGACAACCGCTCGGGTGCTTGCAAAGGCTATTTACATAATTAAGTGTCATAAAGAGAAATAGAAATGTCGGAAAAAGATGCTAAAAAAACAAATAATGAAGTGCAAATTGGTTGCGGCCATTACACTGTTAGTTGTTAGCTTTAAGTTACGGGTAGGCCACTTCGACACAATGAAACTAAGTGGGAGCGGGTGCATGTTTTGGTTTTGTTTGAAACGATGAAAGCGGTTAGTAAAACTTTTCCTAAGACTGTCTTTAATAACAAAGTTTATTTTTTTCTGATTTAATAAAAGAAATCATTGATTTTTCAAATGGGTATGAATTTTTAAAGTTGTAAATTTAACACAACATAAAAGCCTTAACTGATATCTACTCTGACTCTATTAATTTTCAAAAACAAGTTGAAATAATGTAAAACTTAATAAAATATAACATTGTGTAATAATTGTTAGGGATGACTTGAAGAAATAAATCGTTTGTATATACTTAATTAACAAATAACGTTATATATTAAAACAATATTATAAATAAACTATCTCAACTATAGTTTTAATATATTCGCTATGAATGGCAGTGTAATATTTTTCTTAATCAAGGTACAAGCAATGAGATATTTGATAGAATGTATGCAATCGAGGGTTTGTCAACGTTTTCTTTTAGACCTTGCAGCGATTTGGAGTGACTTGCAGCTACCCTGCAACACATGCAAGAAACGGACTCGGTACCTCGTTAGAAAGATAACGCTTATAGAGAGAAGATAGGGATCAAGATCGTGTAATGACAATGTTAAACGGCATTATTGACGTTATCAGTTTGAGTGATGCCATCGGCACAAAAATAGGCGACCGCACCGACCGCGCTGGGGTCTTCTTCGTGCTGTCGTTGAGCAGCTCGTCAACATCATCAGGTAGCACCCGACTCGCTTGCTTGTGGACGTGCTGAGCTGAAAACGTAGTTCTAAATCACGCGAGTGCTTATTTATACCAGCGACCACACACTGAGCGAAGACCTTATCATAAACTGATAGTCAGTTTTCGTCTATATTATAGATGTCTTGAACATCAAGTAAAATGCACTTGCAAGGCTTTAAAAGGAATAGGATCACTATGGTTCCTTTCGCCGTGAGACGAAGCACAGTACGTAGGTCGAATACTTCATACAACTTTAAGAAGTTAATGAGACGTTCTGAGGATCCCTAACTTCATACGTATGATGAATTTGTAAAGGAAAACACAAAAGTCAAACAACACTTTGAACACAAAGCGACTGTTCTTCTGACAAAAACGTATACTATGTACATTATATATGTTTGTTTTTTGTTTGATGTTAAATTTGCTGGGCCGATCGATCTAAGCATGGCACATGGAATGGCTCTCCCTGTGATCAAAATATATAGGTTGAACTTATATTCAATTCCCGTTTTTGTAAAAGAAAGGTTTTCAATTACTTTGTTTTCAAGGGATTAAATTATCCCGTCTCATATTACACACATAAAGGAAGCTGCTTATGATGAAAACATAGGTGAAAAAAAAGGAAATCATTGTCGGTACATAAGTTTGGTTTGACGCAAAATCTGCTACAACAGTCAACATAAAACTTCTTGCGAATAAAGTAATTGCACATTTAATTAAAATAGAGACCTTATATAAAAAATACTGCATTTCTTGCGGTCGAACTGCTGAACTTATCAATGTAGGCGATATGTTGTAGTGCTGACGGAACCGGTATCAGAACCGAAACCGGCATTCGAATCGAGAGCGAGATTAACCACAATGAATTAGTACGTGATCAGTGTAAAATACAAAAGAATCGATTCTGTGTCCACGCGGGTGAAGTGTCAGGCGAGAGGCGATAACACGGCAAAAGGATTGGCATAAATAATCGCTTTTACGATGATAGAAGTTACGAAAACTCAAAATCGATAGTTTCTTTTCGGGCGAATACCTAGTTGTTCGTATGACTTCTATCGGCGCACGTTCGTTCGCAAGGTGCAATAAAATAAGCGTGCAGGACGAAAAATCCCGCCTTGAACGTTAAAAAAATGTAAAATATAGGAAACTCATTTAAGTCGCCGCGCTCGGGGTGTCGGAGGTGTTCGCCGGGGTCCCGAATGCAATTACCCCCCTGCCACCGCGTCCCGCCCCGCGCGCCGGCCGCGTCGGGAGCTTTCGGTTCAAAGCTCAAGGAAAAATTATTTTCCTCTGCCCCCGGGGCGGGAAGAGGGCGGGGAAGACGCGCCGGCCGCTGTTGACGTTGGTAAGTGGTTTGCGACGAGGGAGTGCGGCGGCGCCGTGTTATTGGGCGGAAGTGAAAAATTAAAGAAATTCTCAAACGCCATTGTTACGTTTCCAATTGAAAGTCTAATAATCATCGAACACCCTTTTTGTAATTACTGTGGTGCGGCGAATTGCGCTGGTTGGAAAATTTTGTTTCACAATAATGACACACTCAAAAAAAGGATGAAAAATAGAAAGGACTCGTACTTCAATTTCCTTCGAGTGGTCACCGCTGGTCTCCTACGCGTTTTATTACATGTAGCGGCGCGGGTGCGGAGTTCGCGAAGTCCGTTGCGAGCTGCAGGCGGATCGGTACTAACAGGTGAGAGGGTAGGGAGGCGCAATATGGAAAGTTATAGGCAATGATGACAACCAGGATGGAATGTGTGTCATCATTGCAACACAAAACACCAACCAAAATTACGGCGCAACCAATCTGAAATGTCGGAACCTGATTAACAAGATATACGACGGAACACGATGATGTACGACGAGTCAGGACTTACTCCTAACTCCAAAAATAAAACCTATTTTACATTTTAGGGGAAGAATTTCAGAAAATTTTAGCTGTAACTTTTTGTTTGTAATCAAAAAACTTCACTTTAGGCTTTATTTTTATCTGTAATGTTGATGTGTAATTATAAAACCGTCGGAATTCGCACACAATTCGCGTGCCTACACCATACGAGGCGCCCTCATTCGACGCGTTTTCTGACTTCAGCACCTTCCTTTGTACGCCGATGAGTCAGCTAATCAGTGCTTCCCTTCCGTACGCGGCACACCAGCAACGCCGAGTCATGTCGATCGCGGGATGACCTCAAGAGTGTTCTCTCGATGATTGTGATAGAGTTTCATATTTATACCGTTTTGTAACTTACGGGCCATCACAGTCAACCTTTTTAGATGTCACACCGTTACTTGTTAGTATTACAGTAATTTAACACTCGTTTTACTATCTTTTTTTATTTATAAATTCACACATATTCTGCAAAAGGAACGGACAGAGACCATACTATATCTTCCTCACTTTACTCATATCATTCTCCTTGGTTACCACGACCCGCAACTCGCACGCCGGCGCGGCGTGGGACTGTTACAACAACGTGCTAAAAAAATTACATAACTGTTTTGTTCGTGTAACAATATCATATCGAATCCTTTTCGATATTGTGAATTTAAAATTTGAACGGTTATATTACTTTTGTCCTGAGTCTAAGTTTAGACGTTATACTTTCATAAGGAAATTAGAAAAAATGATTGAACTGAATTTCGGAATATCACGAAATGAGCGCGTTCGTGTATTAAGTTAGTAAATAAACGCTTGTCGGCTAACTTCACTCGCAAGTCCTAGACTGCAGACGCAGTGCGGGAGTGGGGAGCGTCTACTATAATATACTACCTGCGCAAACGAGCTTCGCTCGTCGTATTTCCAGGTTTCCGTGGAATATAATAATTTCCCATGGAAAAAGTTCCTTATGTACACACGCTTATTCGCTTTATTCATATAATCCCAACAATACCATAGCAACAATGCAATCGCCTCAAAATTTCAGAAATGACGTTAAGGAAACATTTTTTATCAAATTTTTCCAGAAAAGGCATCCATATATACGTATACAAACTTCAACCGTCGTGGCCCGTTCGAGCTGCCCGCCCGCCGCCTGACGCAGTTAGCGGTGACCGCGCCGAGACGCAGGCTCATCAATCAGTGCGACCAGACAAATATTCGTTGGACAAAAATTTTATGTTTGTGTTGAATTTGGGTGTTCCTGTGTATAATGTGAATATATAGAAAGAAATATATGTATTCTATCAACTATGCGATAGCATCGTTGCTTAGTTTGGCACCAGACGGTGGTGTGTGTTGGAAAATGTTTATTACTTGCGTATTATGATTTATATGTACAAAGGCTGAGCTATTAATAGTTTAGGAATTATTGTCTTCTTATGGAATATCAAAAATATTATAATGGGGTTGCATTGTTGCTATGGTATTGTTGGGATTATATGAATCTATGAAAGAAGATTATCCACTGTTAATGTTTAATAAAGTTATTAAAAAAATATCAAATATGTGCTAGTACACCGTCAGGATGCCTACAGAGTAAAAGATAATTAAGTTCATTATGAATGTGCTGTGAAAATCAAATTTTGGGACTTAATGAACTGACGGCGACGCCAATCAAGGCAATTTCTTAATTGGCGTGTATAGAATCCAGAATCTATCGGATTTTATCCGCTAAATCGCATACTACAATATATTATTATGTGATGATGCTCATTCTCTACTCATAAAAGAAAAACAAAATATTAAAAACTAAACATTTTCTTTATCTCTTCCAGCTTTTGTAAATTATATGCCCCCAATTTAAACGTTCAAGTTTTTATTATATTTTTTTCCATTTTTTTTATTCATCAAACATCCACAAGATATTCCGTCTTAAGACCGAAGACAGCCGTTACTGTCGCTATAATGTCGCTAGTCGAAGAATCAATATCCATGAACTATTACATTATCACAGTTATCTTTACTTGATAAATGAAATTCCGATATAGAAAATCATCCATAGGTGAGCCGAAACAAAGTAAAAGATTTTCATTTTTTTTTGTAGTTCTCCCCGTGCGAAAGGGGTTGGGAAGGAGGAGAAAAACCCATTATGGGCCGACCATGCGCCGGCGCGTGGGAGTGCCCGACTCGCACGGACTGAAAACCTCCTGAACAACTGGAGTCTGCAATCGCGCAAGCAAAACGCTATGACGCCTTCATTTTAAAAGCGCGGCCTTACGGCATGGAGATGCCGTCGGCGCGTGACTGCCCTATGGGTGCCCTTCGAGCGGCACCTCGGCATAGGAGGTCACGTGAAGTTTACAGTACGGACAGGAAACTTCGGAGGGGACTCCGGGAGGCGCGGCAAGCGCACCGGATTGATGACCTTTAACAGTCGTAATTATTGGGTTAGTCCCTACTTTTAGCCAGTAACCACCTTATTTAATTCTATTAGTTTTTCCACCTCGACGGTGAGATCGTCGGGCGGATCTATCAGGAAATTCCGTGGTCTTCTACAGAAATGATGTGGAGGAGGTGGCTCGTATGAAACGGCCTCAACTAATAAGGGATTCGGATGGTTACTCGCTACATCGAAGAAACGCTCTGATGCGTCCTTCATAAACTTGGAAATAGTTGGGAGTCAGAGATTTTCAAAAACGATTCACGTTTATATAACAGCTGCATCTCCCGCCGCCCCGGCCGCATGGCGCGTCCCGTGCAGTGCGAACTCGCAAAATGTCACGTCATTCGTTGCGCATGTGCGACGGCATGTAGCTTTGTCAGATTTTAATCAGCCCACTTTCGAGGCATATCTTACCTCGATCTTTTTATTTCCTGTTTTGCTATCTTTTCCTTACATACTAGGTATCGTCCGCGCCTCCAGCCGCTTGAACATAAAACGAATCTCGACATCATAAAAGATAACGAATTCGTTTTATGTTCAGCGGCCTTTCTTTCAAACACAATCTCGGTCACGATCGCGTTCTCGAATTCGATTTCCGTTTCACTGCGTGTTCGACTGCGTGCATGGATAAGGTACCAGTCATATTTTGTAAACACAAAATGTGACATAAAGTCTGTCCGACACGAAGAAGGCATTTGCTTGTATACATTAATCTATAGGTATTGCACTAACTACAGTACGAAAAGATATATACATATGTAAACAGCAGCGAAAACTTTTTATTGTGTTTATGATGAAGTTTCATTGAATGTACGGTAAGCGACAAAAAATATGACGAAATCGTATAAACTATTGTCTACATATAAATTTTGGCTAATCAATAATATTTTTTTCATTTATATTCGCGTGGTGTAGCGGTGAACGCTCTTAGCGTACTTCGCAAAAACATTAGGCGATAATGAAATGGCTAATGCTCGCAATAAGCCACAGAAAATGTAAAACCGAATATAGGTTGTGGATTTCCAGTGGTTTTAGACATGTCGCTGGGGCGGTGCAGGCGGCGCGGTCGGCGTGCGCGGTGGGTACCGCCGCTCGCACAACTTGTTCGCGACTTAACACATCACACAAATTGACTATCGCTCATCGGGTATATTCGTAAGGCCATACAGGATCGCACTGATCCTGTATGGCTGTAAAAACTGCTTCTAAAACTATAGCTATTAAGTTAATTATCTAGTTAATTAGAAACATTTTATATATAAAAAATATTTCTAAAGTAAAATTATACACATAAACCTTTTTATAGACATATAAAAATATAATTGATAGATCGTATAGGAAAATACTAAACAATGTGTTCTAGAATGTTTTTTGATTTCCATAGTTTTTACTTGCAGTATGGAATATTGTGTTTTTTTAGAAATAGTATTAAAGTCTAGATAACATGCTTTTTAAATAAAACAAACAAATGTTTGTCAGGAGTCGCTATCGTTTTCGTACGTCAATCCTCTATTTATTTCCAAAATATAAAGTAGACAAGCGACAGTTCGCTTGGAGATCTGATTTCTCGTGCGTTATTGTTTATAACCTTAATCTATGTCACGCGTAGATAAGAAAGCATGAGATTAAATATCTATGTGTTTGGAAACTCGACTCAGAATCTGTCAGTCCTTAAATTTGAAATTTCATAATATTATTTAGCTTTGTTTCCGTAAGATCTGTCACTCGTCACTTATTCTAACCAGGTCAAACCTTATCCAATGTTTGCAAATTTAACCTATTTCAATGTGAAATTAAATACAGAATAACTCTCAAAAACACAAAAAGCTTTACTAAAGATTATTTAAAGAAAAAGCTCTAAAAAATACAAGTAGAAGATCCATGGACTTACCATGAATCCTAACTTTATATTCTCGACGAATATTCCAGCATGCGGATCACAAATTTGGAGAACGCAGCGGTCGTTTAATGGAGTCATAGTTGTTAATTCATCTATTGGGGAAATGTACACCTAAAACTTGTCAGCTTCTAATACTGTGGTGCACAGTGGCACTATACAACTGGCACGAAACATTGATGTAATGATTAATCGGAAAATTCTCTAATATTTTAATTATGGGATTTAAAAAGTCTCGATATAATTGTCTCCACAAAGTTTTGTTACAGAAAATCTGTCGTTTATGTATGCACTCTCGCATTCAAAAGAAAAATGAATCAGTACGTGCGTTTAGGTGGTCCTCATGTTGCTTGCGAGGGATCAGTAGTGATGGTTTCTTCTTTTATGCGCATTATTAAAAAAAAAAACCTCACTTGTTTCTTTTTACATTTTTTAATTCGGCCAAAACCCGTGTGCTTATTCAATTATAGAACTGTAGTCCTTATTCCTCTTTCCACGATTGTAGCGCTTGTGGGTCAACTGTCTATTGATTTGTTGTCGATTTATGTTTTCCTGTGTTTTTAAAAGCATCGTTTGAGGAGGCTTTTGTAAAAACTTCAAAATAATCTGATTTGACAACATGAGTAGCCACAAATTCGTTCACCGCGAAAGTCTGTTTCTTGCTGGATGTGTTGTAATATGACGTACATCACGACACATCCAGCAAGAAATTGTTTTGAATGTAAAACGTCTAATGGTGCGCTTGGACGGGAGTAAAAATATTCTGAATGCAGGTCATCGCGAAGTGCCGTTCGCGCAGGTCTGAGTCGCGCCGGCTCTCTTAGATTCAGTGTTCCGTATCAACACTTTACTGACAACATCTCTCTCTACTGCACTACATACTCGCTACTTTAAGTATGTTAGCGTATCAGCGTGTTTTCTTATACTGATGCTTACGGCTTTATCTGTGGTTATTGGCCTATTTAAGTGAATTTGTCTTAACACTTTAAATGTATTTATTAATTTTATACGGCGAGTGACGATGATAGTAAGAATGATAATAAGAATATAAATTTCATCTAAATGCAGCACGACTTGTCATTTTCACTTTTTAAGTTTTTATTTAAAAATATTTCAGTTCAAAAAAAAATTAACTTTGCGCATCTGTCAGGCGTCCCACGTAGGTCCCTTTATTAATATGTGAGTGAGTATTACAAGCTATCTGTGAAAATTTTGAATTTATTATGTGTATATTGATTTGGTTCCGACGACAAAGAATTCCAGAAGCACTTTTGCCGTTGACGGTACAACGTCACGTCACTCACTGTCAGGGGGTTAAAGAGACGGCCGACGCCGCACGCCGCTGGCGCCCTTTCTTCTGTCTACAACGAAAACTTTTTTACATTAACTACAATATTTGTTGTCAAAACATCAATAAAATCGTTTAGTTTGTTTGTATGTGTATTTGTTAGAGTAATAATTTCATAGTGAAATGTGAAACTGGACAATTGGACAAGTGCGAATCAGTTTAGTGATTTTTATTGTTTTCTTTTATAGTTAAGGGAAGTTATAACTAATTACTTACTAATTTGCGCGTGAGCAGAAAAATACTCATGGGTTGTAGGCATGGAACAGTCCCGTAATTTATAAGGCTGTGGTGCCCACTGGGTTAACGAAGTACAAATTTGTAAAAACGATTCTTATACTTTTCTAGATCAAATCGTGAAGTTTTTAACTTTAATCTGAACAGTAGTCGACAACTACAAAAAAATGTATATATTTTTTGATGAAGTGTATAAGACGACAATACGTGATAAAATACAGCGAGATCAAAATTTAAAGCTTTTACAAGGTAATAAATTTACAAGCGGTAAAAAACGACTCAGACCGATAGCGCTAATGGAGAAGAGAGAAAGCCTTTAGCTAAATTAGTTTCCGGCTAATGATAATTTCCATCATAGTAAAATCCGGGGAAATCTTGATTGAGTAAATATTCGTCAAATTGGTTGCAGATGCTGATCGTTGTTTATTTACTTTGATTAGATTAATAACGATGGGTGCTGAGTGCTCAATAACTCAATAGTGCTCAATAGCCAAAGGTATTAGGTATGAATTCTGAGCACAGGCAACTTTACCGATAAGTTTTCAATCTGAGTTGGTCACATCGTCTACCTTGAGCCTTGGAGAGTACTTGACGCCGAACCAGTTACTCGATATGCAATGCACCGGCGTGGAGGACACTTAAGACTCGACACTGTCGTTGTCGAAGAAGCAGATTATGTGGGTGGGTACGACTTAGCGTGTGGTGATAAAAAATACCTGACTCGTTTGACACGTTTAAGCTCAAAGCTCACTATGGAAGCGCCATCTGCCCACCCCCACCCTCGCTCCCTAAGCTACTGCGGTAAGTACTCTGTGAACTTCTTATGAAAAAAGGTTGCAACATTTAGATATTTATGCTGCAGAATAAGTAAAAATTTTGAAAGGTAAAAATCTATTACTAGCCCATTTTCATACTAATAATATAATGTCTAAAAAACTGTTTGAATTTAACTGTCGCTCAGCAATCTACGTTAACGTTGAGTTTATTCAATGAATTTTTGGAGCGTAGAAGGTTTCACGGGATGTAGTTGGAGTAATTTACGATCTATCCGAGGCTTTCAATTATGTAGATCATGACGAAACCTTTATCACTAAATTGCGTCATTATAGAGTGATGGCCCGAGCAATCGAACTTTTGAAGTCGTATTTAAGGAACAGGCTTGATGTCAATGGTGAGATATAGTTTAGAGCTATAGTCCTTATGGGGTACCACGGGAATGAAGCTTTTATCTAACCTTATGAAATAGTTCTTTTTGCAGATGACACATCATTGTTATTTAAAGTCAAAAGGCAACAATTCGTTTATGAGGAGGTAAACATTGCCATCTCGAAAATAGAGAATTTGTTTACTGCAAATAACATCCTCCTGAAGGAAAAAAACGAAGTGGATAAAATTCACGTTTCCAAATGTAAGCTATAGATACGAAATTATTCAGTACTATGAATTAAATTTGGTTGATACTATTGTAGTCCTGAGTATCAATCTAGATAAAAGACTTCAATGGGATACGTCTTACTGGCAAGTTGGCGAAAAGACTTAATTCTGCCACATGTAACATTAGAAAAAATACGAAAATAGTCAGACGTACAAACTATAAGACTAGTTTATTTTGGCTGTTTCCATATCATATCATATTACATTTTGCTCTGGGATCATACCATAAATATGCATAGAATTTTAGTGCTGCGGAAGCGGCCATTTGGGTAATTTAGAAACTGAGACCTCTAAGGTGTTGGAATTGGAACGTTATTTTTGGCATCTCTATATAGTATAATTTAATAATAGTAAAAAAAAATTAAAAATGTCTTAAAAATATAGTGATCGATATAAATTCAAAATAAAAGTAAGCTGTAATAAGAAATTAAGATAAACTATGTTTACATGTGAGTCGGTTACGTAAAGTCATTAACTAATTTATGGCCCTTCGAGTACTTGTTCGATGAGATCCGTGTACGTATTCAAAGTAGCCTTAATTAAATTTAAGATTATTCTTAAATATTTGCTTGGTAAAACATATAGGACACTATAAAGTTTCCGACTATTTTGAGAACATATATCGTGGACGTAACCAGCTCGAATTTCTATCGGGTTGTCTCTATTTGTTATACTTTTGTTGTTTATTGCTATTTTATAAAAACTATTCAATTTGAAAAGAGCTACCCTCGATTTTCTTGCTCGTTGTGGTAAATTCATATTACAATGGTAAATTTATGTTTTTGACACATTTCAAGACTTATAACCTATGAGATAAAAGGTTTTCAAAATTGAATTTGAATTTCATTGGACAATTTGTAAAATAACAAACTATTCCGTGGACGTAAATAAATTTTGTACACCAAAAAGAAAACAACGGAACCGTTTCCAAACGAAACGACAAGTCAATCCCTGTGATACAATAGCCAAATAAAATTAACGGCGATTACACGTTAACAGCATTTCTACGGTCACAATGCCCTATTTACCATCACCATGGCGATCGGCAATCGCTTTGCCATCTGCTTTACAAGCACGGCGAAACTGTTACCCCAATCGCGTCCGTTTGTGGGGGTTTTGTGTAAATTGCGACGATTGCTTTCTTATTAGATCGTATGGGGTGTTGCGCCGGCGGCCAGTTGTTGAGGATCAGATTTGTGGAAAAAAGTAAGTTGATTTGCCTTTGATTCGACTAATTTGATTTTTTTTTCTGGACGAGACGACGTGTACGCGTCGCAAATAATATGAATACTGTGTAGGTTTTTAGCGTCGATAGATACGGTGACGAATACTCAACAAAGAAATTTGTAATATCTTACCTAAGTTGGAAATGTCTTAATTAAGATTTCAATGCTGCAGACGATGTCTGGTATTTACTTGATGCAACTATAATAAATAAATATAGACACACACACACACACACATGTTCTGGTATTTATTTTGTGATAACTATTATTTTCTGAACGATGTTACTGTTTTGAATAGATTAGTTTCTGAACGTAATACCGAACATCAAATTGGCAGTTCAACTGTCACTTTTAGCGAGCCGAATGGCAGAAGCGGGTATTAACAATGTTCTGCGTTAGCGTCACACTGCGAGTGGCGCGACGGGTCAAACGTGAAGCAAGCTTCCGTGTTTGATTCATCACCAATTGTGACCAATTCTGACCAAGAAACCAGTTAAATGTCAGAAATCTTTTGTCCTTTTGTTGTGATACTTATTGGAATGGAGAAGTGCACTCTTACAAAGGAAAGATTAATATTAATTTACAAATCCAGTTACGAACGACTTCAAAAAAATAAGGAGATTCTATACGTGGCCATATGTACTTTTTGTGTATGTTCAGCGATAACTTCATCAACTGTGGACCTATTTGATGATGAGATCCCAGGGAAGTGGAGGGATACCCTCAAATATTATAGGCACGTAGGGTGTTTGAGTTCTTTTCTTAGTTATACAAGTTTCTGCATCTGGTACTTATCATCTCATGCTGCTGAGATAATGATGGAAGCCACAACACTATTTAAAGGGTAGGAGTTAGGGGATAATACTGCGATTTGTCGTTAGAAACTACTATTTAATGCTTATTAGTAAAGCCCAATATATACAAAATTACAACTACTTATTATCTACCTACATATGTTTATTCAGTTATATGATCTCAACGTGACCATCTTAGCAAGAACACATCGGAACTCTTTAGCGATAACACTAGAAATAGCGTGAATTAGGTTAATGTGGAAGTGAATGAAAATGTAATCTTCATGAATTGTAGAACTTTTATATTGTAAAAGTAACTCATATAATTTGTACAAGGGTAATTTGGAAGTTGCATTCCAACTAAAAATGTGAAGACTTCGCAATAATTACCAGTGGATAATAAATTCGAGATCGGAATTGCTTTTCCTTGTGCTCCGTACAAAAATAAAAAAGATGCTTTGCCAATTTTATTAATCATAGTTTTATTCTTATGCAAAATAGCTAAATTAATTAAGTAGTTACAATTACTCGATAATTAAAAAATGTGAAATAAAGTAACTTTTATAAAAATAAAAAAAAACATTTTAACAAACCTATTGAAATAATTCTGTAAACAGACTCCAAAAGTAGCTAATTAGTTAGTGGAAAGCAAAAGGACACATAATCTATAAACATGAATATGGAACGTAAAATATTGAGTCAAAAAATGAGTTCTTCTAACGGCACACAACTGTGTCTAATTTACCTTTAGCTGAAACCGATTCCTAATACAACTAACTAATTGTTTTTGTAGCGTCTTTAAAATATTATTTAAATAGGATTTTGAAGGCGGATTTTTTATCGTAAATATACATTAATAATGAAGGTTTATTTGTAAAATTTTCAACGAATCGAGTACATTATTATCATATAAGCAAAAGATCCTTTCCCTTAAACTTCGACCGCTGTGGAACCGCAGGAGCGGTTCACTGCAGTGTTTTCGGCCGTGACGGACGTGCACGCACAGCGCGCCACCTGCGCGGACGCCTCGCCCGCGCATGCGGCTGTCGCGGCGGCTCGGGGCCGCCGTTTAGGGACGTCCGCGTTTACAGTGTCGACTCGGTCGTGGTCGGTTATAGTAAAAAATCTGACTTAGCTGTAAAACCTGTTTAAAGTGGGATTCTGTACTAATAAACGAACCTAAACGAAACCTTCAAATTCCCAAATTTAAGTGCAATCTAAGACTACACAATGAATGCGATAAACTGTCTGCTCTCTCACGGACTGCGGCGGATGCACTGCCGAGTGTCTGAATAAAAAATGAACAAAATGCAGGTTCATCTGTGTCAGATTTTGGGGCGCACGCCCGCCCACATTTTCTTCACTTCAGAACGAGTAGCTCGTACCTAAGCCACCTGCGCCGGCTCAGTTGCGCCGGGGGGAGGGCGCCGCCAGTGCCCGCCGCTCTGCGCGGCGACACTTCGAGATAATCAGACGGCGTACATTTGCAACGAGGAACGTGTAGTTTAAAGTGACATAAATTAACAGCTCGATTCATCCTGGCTCGAACCCAGTGCATTCTGGCTGGAGGCGACGAGTCGACCGACGTCACGGCTTCCTGTATATCCACTTCGTATACGATTTAAATGTGTCCGTATAGTGCAATTATCTTTTTTTCCGATTTTCTCAGGATTCTCGTAATTTCGGGATGTTATTTATTAACTTCTTCCTATAAAGAAATCGAACATTTTCGTAAATTTATTGTTTTCATTGCGATTTCCGGAAATATAGATTTCTTCGGATCTCCACGTTTCGTCGTCCTAGGAAGCTTTTCCGGCCATTTTCCGAGTACATGTGGATGTGTGTATGTGAACAAACGTTAAATATCTTCAGAACGAATAAATTAATTGGAATCCAGCTTGTGCTATTCAAAAGGTCTTAACTAAACTTAGACTTTAGGAAGTTTGATATCGATCGATTAAATAAAAGAGTTATCAAAAAAAATTTTTGGGAGTGTTTTTTTTTCAAAGAATCCCTAAACTATATTAACAAATAAATTCCAAAATCCCATCCTATTCTGTCGCTGTCCTATTAAAATAAAACAGCCTTGAATGCTGCAAACTTGATTAATATTACTTTATTTCTTTGAGAAATATCGTGAATATTTTCGTATATTCGTAAACATTTACAAAAAATGTTTCATCGTTTTAATTTTGGGTTTTGTAAAAAGTGGACTTTTAATACAAAATTTCTTTTCGTGTTTAAAAAAACGTTAAAATATCGTTGAAATCAATTACATTAATAAAAAATATATATTGATGTTAAAAACTTCAAAAAAATTTGCATTTTTAAATAACTTTGAGACTTATTATCGAGCGATTTTAAAATAAACATACTTTTTCAACTCAAGAGATTGCATAGAATGTCCCGAGTACCGTTCAAATCATTCTTCTTCCTTCAAAAGATATCTTTAAACAAAATATGTATTTAAAAAATACCATACAGATTATTTTTGTGACTCTAATTAATTGCGAAAGAAAAGTCTGATAATTTTGAGTACCGACACATTATTACTGAAAACTGGTTTTGGGGACGGAGTGCACATCATCAACGGGTTGCACAGCATATTTTTGTACAAGCCGTTTTCCCGCACATCATCTCGCCGAGCGGGCAGCACGGGGGGTCGCCGTGGTCCACTGAGCCGGCAAATGAAGGCGCGGTGCACGCACGAGGCGGCGCGGGTCGCGCGAGGCCCGCGGTTCGATTTCCGGAAAGAGTACCCGGTGAACTACCCGCCCCGTGATTGCTATGAGACCGGAAAGGGTTTCACGTTTTAAGGTTGATCTGATTGTATGTAAACTTGAATAGATTCCTGATACGTTTGAATTGATGTTAGGGGTTATTTTTTGAAATAAAAAAGAAGCATGACATTTTTGAAACGGGCTAAAATGTATAAAATATTTTTTTCCAATCGAGGTTTCCTTAACTCGTCCAGATTGTCCTGAAAATTCGTGAAAATACTAGTTGTGAGATTTAAAATGTAATAGGTAAGGTACACGGAACAGATAATAATTAATGCGTTTATAGTGCAGCTACGGCAAAATCAGTTATGTTGTGCTACAAATGACATGAACGGTTGTTCGATTTTTCTCAACCGCAGTCACTTCCTACAATCCCTACCATAATAATAATAGTATAATATCTTCGGACAAAGATACATGTAACAGCGATTTTTCCACCGTCGCGTAAGCCCGAACTTCGGATTTCTTACGCAATCACCTCGTAGAACGGATTTCCAGCGGTGTGGGTAAAACGATGGACAGCGTGGATATTTCTACTTCTGTATTTCAGCACGAGCTTCACATGTGGCGGCCGTAGCACAACTGCGACGATGCACCGAAATGGCTGCAATTTATAGGTGGCGCATCCGCCTGCACATATGAATTGCATATACTACATACGTGGAGATATTTTTTTTGTAATTTTCTCCGTGCGAAAGGGGTGGGGAAGGAGGAGAAAAAGCCATTATGGGTGCCTTTCGAGCGGCACCTCGGCATAGGAGGTCACGTGATGTTTACAGTACGGACTGGAAACTTCGGAGGGGACTCCGGGAGGCGCGGCAAGCGCACCGGATTGATGACCTAAATGTCTTAATAAATGGGATAATCCTTACTTCTAGTCAATAGCTATTTTATAAACTTTTATAAGTTTTTCCACCTCGACACTGAGATTGTCGGGCGGATCTAACAGGACATTCCGTGGTCTTCTACAGAAATGATGTGGAGGAGGAATCTTGTAAGATATAATAATGGATTTGGATAGTTATTTGCTACATCGAAGAAACGTTCTGATGCGTCCTTCATAAAATTAAATATAAAAATGGTCAGGAGCTCTTTGGTCCCGGTGTAGTACATAGTTCCTGACGTACCATGGTGCGTCAGCTGCACTCCTACAGCATTTATTCTGCACTATTTGCAGATCATAAAGTGCTTCAGGATGTGCTTGAGTAAAAACTGGGAACGCGTATGTCATGACAGGCCTGATACACATCGTGTATATCGTACGCATGTTGCTTAATGACATTTTACTTTTTCTACCTATCATACTGTATAACCGTGATAGGTAAAATAATGCTAATTTCCTAACACGAGCGATATGGTCTTTAAAGTGAAGGTGCCTATCGATCGCGATACCTAAATATTTTTAATAGTATTGCCACGGAATTAGTTGATTTAATATACGTGAACTGGAGGTATCAAAGGGTACTGGAAACTGCACCTTATATGGACTATATTTGAAGTAGATTGAAGCTGACTTTTCAGGGTTGACATCTATTCCCCAGAGTTAGAGCCATTGTGTCATCTCGTCAATGGCTCTCTGTAACCTCGGGGGAATGTTCACTATACTATTCGACCTAAGATAAAATGCAGTGTCGTCCGCGAACAACGCGAGTTGGACGCCTGTCGACGGACGCGGTATGTCGTTTACGTACGCGGAGTACAGCAGTCGAGAGAGCGTAGAGCCTTGAGGTACTCCAGCTTTGATAGGTCTCATTGACGAGTACGTATTGTCCAGTCTGAAAGAGAAGTGGCGATTGCTAATATAATGGTGGATAATTAAAACAAGACGATCTGGGAGCTCTAACTGATAAAGCTTATGTATAAGACCTACCTACCAACCTCATCAAAGATCTTTGCTATGTCAAAGAAGACAGCCACTGTCTTTCTTTTGACTTTAATCGCTTTCGAAATGTATTCTACAAGACGGAAGGTTTGTTGTGGGCAAGATTGATTAGGTGTAAAGCCAAATTTTCCATTAATTATATGGCCGTTTCCTATGATATTATTGCTTAAGCGAGTTTTAAGCCTTTTTTCAAATAATTTACTTAATACGCTCAAAACACTTATATGTCTATAACTAACGGAGAGGTCACGTAATTTCCCCGGCTTTGGTATACGTATACCTAACCTGCTGTTCTGATGTGACCCTTGTTGGAAATTTATTCCATGGATTTATTTTAGGTGGAGGGGCTGGACGGAACTCATCCCCGCCGGCAGCCATAGGACTTATTTTGTCTCTTTTTCCTAATTTATAAAGATTTCTCGATTGATTTAAAGGAGGAAATTGGCTGGAATCTAAAATCTTATTTTGTGCAAATTTATTTTTCCATTGTAAAGATTTATTAGGTTTTGATGCTTCCGGGCACATTCCATAATTGGCCGTATGTTCTTAGCCACAATTAGAACAGGCGGGTTTACCTCTTGATTTTTTTGTCTTATCACAATCCTTGGTCTAGTGAGGAACCAAGCATTACACACAGCGCGGCTGCGCGTGGAAATTAGCAGCTGCGTGACCATATAGCTGGCAGCGGTAACGCTGGCCAGGAATACCTCTCTGGTATGGTGCCTCCATGATTATGCCGGAGAGACCACACACGAGAGAGTTTTAAAAGTTTATCTACTTTTATCATTTTTTGCACTATAACTAAAGCTAGGCCTAAAGCGGTCACATCCCTACGGTGCATTCTATGCACCTCATAGACTGGGTACTCCTGCCTTTCTAAATCATCTTTAATATCATCAGTTTCAATTTCTATTGGGATTCTCTTAAAAACCGCTTTGACCTTACGCTCCTCTTCGAGCGCGGACGGAATGTTCCTTTTAATTAGTTAACTATTGAACTTGCGAATGTCATCAATAGTTGCCGTAGTAATTTTAATACCGTGCTTGGTATTTTGAGCACGGGTGTACTGAATGCGCTGCCTCGAGCATTCTGCTGGGACAACGTTCCGTTTTAATTTGTTTCTAAGACAAACCGGAGGAGGAAGTTTTGCCCTCGGGGTGCAGATGGCTTGAAACCGACTGTCTTAACATTTTTTCCATCATTATGCACCTGTCCGGGAGCGCTGATGGCTTCCTTCTTTACAGAGAAATCCGGTGACGCCGGAGATTTGAAAGAAGAAACTACTTCCATTGGAAGGAATTGGATTACATTTACATTTCAGTTAAATGCGATCTTCCGGCGGGTGACTCGTTTGGCCTTTCTACGGACAAATTGGTATGACGGATGCACTAATAATGGTGCAATTTATAGATGGCATATCTGCCTGCACATATGAGTTGTATACATTTTAATAGAAGGGGTGTTGCCATACGCTTTGCATTTTTCACGCATGATCACCACATGAGCTCGGAACACCGATTCGCAGTCGTACCGTAACGACCGCTGCGGTTCTCAACCTCTGATTGGTTCCCTCTGCCAAGGCAAAATTCCATATGCAACTCACATGCACATCACAGTAAATTAAATACGACAAAAACAAAAATGCACAATAAAATAAACAAAACAAAATAAAAACACAATAAACAATTCAAGGAATTCCATTATTTCTCAATAAATATACAAAAACAGGCAAACATTACAAAATATACAATTTCTTACAACTAATCCCTACCCGGGTAATAAAACACAACTATTCAAACTATTTAATAAACGCACTTAATATTCGATAAAATACAAAATATTTCTTAACCTAAGTCCGTTCATATAAAACGATATCATATATATATATATATATATATATATATATATATATATATATATTGTCCAATTAAACACTAAAAGCGCTGCTGTCCAGAACACTAGCGTTTAGTTAACAAAATAAATTCATATTTTTTTATTAAAATATTAGTTGTAAATTTTGTAACACATTCAATCTATGAATATAATAAAACAGTGGAACCCGATTATTCAAGATATGTATGAAAAAAGGAATGGGAACTATAAACGAAAGATTTAAAGACTTTAAAGTTTTTGTCTGCCTGCCTGACTTGTTCGCGCACATCTCTAAAATTACCGAACAGATTTTAATGCCGTTTTCACGGGTAGATATAACTTGGCTTGGAACACAATATAGGCTTTATTTCATTTAAATAGGTTGTCAGGAAAAAAAAATTATCCCCTCTTAAATATCAAGCAGATATGTAGAATATACGGGTTTACAAACGTCGTAGTGTAAACGAACAATAATGTTAAAATAAAAAAAAAAAACAGGTACCTATGCTCGACTTTCTTTCTGATCCTGACGCACTTGCATTATTGAAAACTATAGGTGGGATTGCGAGGGAATGGAGGGGGAATATACTGGTAAATGAGGAATGGCATTGAGTTTCGATAATAACTTTATGTGACGGATTCAATTCCAGGCGGGCGAAGCCACGGGCGGAATGCTAGTAATGACAAATTTGATTAGTATTTAATATTGTAAGATTTCAATTCGCCAATATTTTAATATAGGTATGCTATTTGAATGAAAATAGATTCTTTGTTCACAAAGACATCTATGAAGTACATACGTACAGAAAGTTACAAGTTCAGTTACCATCATCAAATTTCTAGGTTTACTTTTCATCCTTGAAGTGTGAACTTGATGTAATTACTTTATTCAATATCTTCCATATTCGATAAAATTTGTAAATTAAAATTTTATTATTTCATAATCAACACAACTATGGCAGCTTTAAAATTAACATTCCTATCGTATAGCCGTGTTTATTTTGTCATATCATTTCAATTTGTGGAATATTTTCGTTGTATAAAAAAAATCTATTTTATATTTCTGGTATTTTTTTTAAATATTTTTTCGCTATTTTTGGCAGTTTGATAATTCAATTTATCCATTATGTTTTCTATTTTAAATATAAAATTGTGAAATTAAACAAAACAAAAGATTTAGAATAGTTTAGTCTTTAGTAATCTCCCAACTGCGTGGCCATTTTCGAAAGCTATTTTTCATCCAATCTTTTGACTATAAATGCTTGTATCAAATGACGTGTCGTACGTCATCGTCTTGCCCCTAAACTATATGTGATTAAAGCGACCCCTGGCGGTAGTCCCTCCGACGCCTCCCGGAGGAGTTCGCAGTTGCGAGGGTCGAAATTTATATACGACACAACTGTTTCGGTTAGTTGAGGTTAATTACGCGCCTGAACAGTTTAAGGGTGGCTGTTTTAAAATGTCACTCGTTGGACTGTGGCTGATATAAGGGTAAAAGGTGAGATAAAACTGGCATTTTATTATTTGTTTCATAATCATATAAATCAGTAATAACCAAACTAAATCTGAAAACAAAAAAATACTGGAATAAATAATAAATATTTTCAAGAAAGTCTACAAATTATCAACAATTTGACAATGTTATCATTGTTTTTATTTTAGTTAAAATTAAAACACTAATTTGTAAATTATCTGAAATCTCTTAAAGTCACCCTTGTCCAGGATTCCATTCTAACAATAATTAGCGAAATAAACTTAAAATAAATATTTAAATTATGAATATATCTTTTAAGGTATTGGATATAAAATTTTAGTCTTTTTACCGGTTATTTGGTACATTGCAAATAGTAATTAATATTTTGGATAATTGAAGTTATTTAATAATTCTAAAACATGGAACTTAATTTCGTGGCCATAAATATACTTTTTCCTTCGTAATTCCACAGAGTCAAAAAGTCTTAACTTATGTCTTAACTTACGTAACTTACGTATGTAAGTCTTAACTTACATTTTATTCTATCATATAAAAATTTTGTCTTTAGTTTTTTTTTTCTTTAGGTACGATGTGATTACAGTTACGTTTGGTAAAACGTCAATTCAAGTCTCCTAATGTGATAAAGCGGGATATTGTCGCAACGGCGGCGCCAACTGACGTCACTCGCCTGCAACCCGCACTGAGCCAGCGTAGAAACCAAGGTCCTACTTCACGATCTTAAATTTAAAGATCGTTTGACTGTAACTGTAACAGAGCTTTAATTGCACGGTATACATATTCTGAAATAAATAATTTTATTCTAAAATTTGTTACAAAAATTATTCAAAATGTCTACCTGCAAGCAACATTAAACAATGTTTATCCCTTTAAAGAGAATTTGGGAAGAGTATACCTTTTTTTGCAGTTGTAGAATATTGTAGAAATGTGTTTTAATAAACTAAAAATTCTTACAATAAAGGCAAAAGAAGCGAAATCTAACACATAATAAATATTAAAAAAATATATATGGCGACCATTAAATTCCCTTTTCAAATCCCTACTAATCTCTAATGCCAATCCAGAGTTGTCATCTATAACAGATAGTTGTTTTGATCGATGCACAGAATTACATTACATCTGGCGACAAGTGCGATACAAATGAATAGCCCCCGGTTCGGCCGCCGATCGCCGGAATGGGCGCAATATGCGCGCGCGACGTCCTCCCCGGAGACTATCAACGAACTAAGAATGGAATATGGACGTTTTTAAACTGCAATAAATAAATATCGCTCCCATAGTTTATAGACGCTACAAATAGTACGAATATGAATACGGCGATTTTTTAATCACCCTCCCAGACATGTCCTCCTAAAATCTTTTTATTTCAAATCGAGGAGCTGAGATCTATGATCTACGCTGGCCCGGTGTGGTGGGGGAGCTCCTGATGACCGTTATCACTGATGAAACGATAATGTCTAAAGCCGACGGCTTAACATGCCGTCTGAAGCGAGGAACGGATATTTTGATATGAAATCTCATTGATCAATTTACCCATGGCCAGGATTCAACTCCCGGTTCGAAGATAATGTTTGTGACCACGGGAGCACACCGCTCGTGTGCCGAGCATGCTTGAAAATTTCAATTGATGTTTTTTTATGCTTTACGCGTGAAATGAGTTTTATAGAAGAATAATATCTGTTAAGTGTTGTAAATTATACCCTATTTTATGTTACTAACTAATGTATGCATTATAGGTTATGATGTAACAATATCAATAAATTAATGAATAATGACTGGGAATTATTTAAATGTATTAACGTGAACTTTTTATTTACCTTAAAATAATAATAATTAATCAAAAATATTTAAATTTTAATTGTATTCAGTTTAATTGTGCAGCCAATAGGTTAGTAAACATATTCCTTGTTATTTGCCGTTATATTGTGTTTTATTATAAATATGAAATGTTAAGTTATAAATTTTCTACTTTTCTGTATAAAAACTGTTTTCATTTTCTTTTACATTTATTTTTGAAGTGTTCTGTTACGTTAATTAACTATGTTATGAGACATGTGCAAAAAATGACTTTCTCTCAAACGGGAGCATGCACGTGAACGCCAATCAAAAAATGACAGCTTACGCGTTTCCTCATCCAACTCACGGCCGTTATCCCGTGCTTATCGCTTTCTTTGCTTCCGCGCGTTACTTGACGTCGGCTAAACTGCCCTCTCCGATTGTTCAAGCGCTTTATCGGCTCCGCGTAGTCCCCGCGGCGTGTCCCGAGAGGCAGCCGGCGTGGGTCGCTTTGATTTATTTGCCCTCGTCCATTGTCGGTCCAAATTAATGGGCGAGTGCCTGTGTTTACAAGTGATAGCGGTGTCGCCACTTGTTTGCGCCACCTTCGTTTGTTGTTCAAACAATTCGCTGTTTAAAGAAGGCCGGGCGAACGGGTGTTCTTAAATTATACGAGAAGTATTAAACCTTCTCATAGTGTATTGTCATTGTCAAAACTCTAAAATTGCTGTTGTTTGTGTTTATATCAGATTATGTGAAAGCATTCATCAAAGCAATAAAAGTGTCATAAAATTACATTTTATCAGTCACTTCTAATCCAAGCTAGATACAAAGTGTCATTAAATTACATTGAAGGTTGATGATGATGATATATGATGAATACTTAAAAACTAGAACAAAGCTGCATACGTACATTTAATATATTTTAGAAAACATTATTGTAATGAAATAATTACCTAGGTGTTATCTAGCCAAATATACTTAATTTTATTATTCTTGTGTTTTGTGGTCATTCATTCGATCATCATCTAAAAGCCACTGCACCGATCTACATGATGTCTTGTTTCATGTGTACGTTTGATGGCACCTTAAAAAAGAGCCCAAGTTTTAATTTGTTTTAATTCTTTTTTAATATCTTACAGTAGACTACAGTTTCTTGGGACTTCGAGGAACTGAGATTCATCTTTGAAATGGAAACTCATCTTGTGATAGTGGTTAAGAAATAAATATTTTTTTTATATCCAGAGCCCGTTTCATCGCAGCGTGATACATCATATTCATACCTATTTTTAAGTCTATTTCTGAGCTATTAAATGAAGAAAGATTCATCCAAATCCGTGTCATTAAATTAATTAATTTAAATTTATTAAAAATCGGTATAGATAAACTCAACGAAATGATAATTCTCCTTAATAAATAAAGAAATACATCCTCCATTTAATATTTATCACATTATCACGTATTATAAGTCAACGCGGGCCAAGTCGAAGGCAGAAGCTGTTACGTCATCTAGTTACACATATTGATCATATATAGTGATCTTCAGACAATGTGATCAATATTTTTAACTTCTCCCTTAAGTAAATTGAAAAAATCTGGAATTTATTGTTTCCATTCCGAATTTAATCGAATTTTCATTAGACCTCGACATTTCAATTCTGAGGAAATTATTTTGTTTATTTTTACGAAGATATTCTTATGTTTGAATGAATGTGTGAGGGCATGCACGCGTTCGCTCGTGTGTGTTGAGTGTGCATATGCGCGCGTTGCGTGGTGTGCGGGTTTAAGTATATACCCGCACACCACAAAATGCGGCTTATGGCATTCGAAAGATTTAATTTAACTCAGAATTTATGAAAATTCGAATAGATCCGGACCAGTAAATTTTGAAAAATCACAAAAATATTAAAATATTTTTTTCTGTGGCAATAGATATCAATATCTAATCAGCTCTAAAATCTAATCGCTATTAAAAAAATAAGCCGCGAGAATCAAAATAAAAAACCAAATGCGAATAGGTGTCGCAGCCTGAGAGGTTTATAGAAACTTATTATGTATGTGGACATTTCATTCATCGAGAGTCTCTATTGTTTTTGCTTATTTTCTGTACGGATATTGGAAATATATTGGTCCGAGGAATTTCGAAACGTTACTTTTTTTTTCATTTTTAATTTTTTTAAAGAACCGAATTTTTAAAATCCCAAGTTTTCGTAGCGGGAAGTTACAAAATGTTCTCCCGTCTATTGATTAAATCACGGTCATAATTTCAATTGCAAGTGTAAACTACTAATCACAAAAAAATATTTTTTTGTTTGATATTACTACAACTTAACGATTTTTTTATTTTTCCCTTTACTTGTGCTACGAGATCTTTCATTTTACCAAATGTCATCATTGTAGAACAACAGAAAGTACCTTATATGTTTTGATTTATATGCCAGTTTCAAAGTTAAGGTGTAAGGGCAGGAATTTTTGTTTACTTAGTTTTTTACTGGTCTAAGGCACACCAAATCTAAATGTTTTATATCAACTTCTACTTGATACTTCTATGCGTTCCTGGGAAAGAGAATTATGACAGAAAGACAGGCAGACAATGAAGGAACCTTATGGGGAACCCTAAAAAACGGCATCGAATGAATGGCTCACACGACATCAAAACCGGTTTATTCGTTCGAGAGATGTTGCCAAAAATTTTTCATAAAGGTATTTTCTAAAACACGGTTACACGAAACATGAAAAAAGAACTACATATATTATTATTAAATTGATGTACACAAACAATTCTTATTGCTTATAGCAATGCCACACAAATGTACTATAAACGATATTGTTCACAAATTAGTATTTGTTTATGTACTAACTTAACGTTTTTTGTACTATGCTCTCCAGATGATGAATTTATTTATTCAAAATAATGTTTTAGTTATACATCAATCATCAATAAGAAAGGAGATCCATAACTAATAATGTCGGAATAATATCAATGAATTCCTCATCTAGACGGCCGTGGGATATGCAAATAAATTGGAGTTTCGCATTTATAATTCACCAAAAATCCGACCGAACTTATCGCGGCCCCCGCCTCACCCCCCAGCCAGCACCCGCAATTGACGTCCCGACGCGCCCCCTAGCGGCCGCGCTTTGTGCGCCCGACGTGAATGGTGCACCTAATCTCGGTCACGTGACACGCACGCGCGCCGCCTCTGCACACGACAGCGCGTGTAAGGCGGCACCGACGCAAACGCACCATCCGCCGCGGCGGCCGCGACGGAATGTCATCTCTGAGCGAGAGCCCATAGAGACGACATCTCAGCCGAGGAAACGACGAAGTTGTTGCGCGCCGAAATTGCGGCGAAAAACAAAAAGCGTGTCCTTTATCTTAACTGATTGGATAATCTGTGCTCAAACGCTACGGTATAATGTAACGGAAACTGCGATATAATCTGCGATCTCTTGATTAAGTTTTCTGGTGCTGTCGCGGTCGGGAAATTATAGTGATTTTTTTTCGCGTTCGTCGATGCCCGTATCGGGTTTCTTTTGTTGCGACAAAATTCGCAGCGGTTTTTACGTGATTAGCGCCATTTTTAATTTATACGGGCGTACATCTCTTATATGTAATGGTATTGCCATGGATGTAAATTAAAGGGAGACGGAGTACTGCTAAGCAACCATCGACGCTCCCAGAAAAGATCTCTCTAAATATAAGAGCTACAAACAAGCATTCACATCTAATTTAGGTCTAACGTCTGCACACTGACGTCATTATGCTGTCAATTTTATCTTGTTTTGCCAGTTTTGACGTTAAGCCATATATTTTATAATCTTTTCCATGTATACAATTTCTTTAAGAAACAGTGACAATATAGTTTTTAAATAACGTTATTTTATTTTATTAACAAAATCAGGTAAAATTGTCTTTACATGCACGTCCATCCTTCGTTCTTACATATATAACCCGCTGCCATGCACTGCTTTGGCCTTCATTTAGCGACGTTTCGTTGGCCTGTACTTACGTCCATGAATATTTCGGTATGATTAAATTTACTTACCAATTTCGTTGTTTAGTTTCGTGCAGATAAGAGTCATTTTTGCAATCGAAACGAATTTCATATGCTGGTTTAGCTTTTTTTTGTGCCAGATGAAGATGAAGTTTTCATTGTAAAGACAAACATGCCCACGAACAGGTCTCAGCCTGAGGGCTTTCACGGCGTACCTGGACGCGTTCCGCGCAGCAAAGGTTGCAATCAAGCCGCAGAAAGTTTTGAGCGTCAGTCTAAGAATGCCCGGAGAGACGCGGACCCTGGTTTAGCTCGTCGTCGGGGGCAGTGGAAATGATGCGGGCCGCCCCCGTATTTGAATTCTGAGAGTACGAGTCTGACGTGCTGGGCTTGTGGGCTTGACAGGAGCTCTCTACGACAGCGCGCGTGGTCCGTGTCCACTAATACAATGGTATAGTGTTAGAAAGGGACCTGCTGTATTTACTTGATGTGTAAAGAAATAGACTTTGCGATTGGACATATGATAGGATCATCAGGATCTGAAAGAACGCGTAACGGCTACTAACGCGTCCGGGTCGCTTATGACTGATTCAAAGTACCGTTTGGATGGCTCCTTGACGAGAGCCGCAATAGTCTGTAGGCCAGGTCCGTGTGCAGTTTGGGATTCCTCACTTACCACGGGCACCTGTAGTTGTGTTTATGGATCTATTCTACATAATTTCTATTTTGCATATTTTATAGAACGGTGTATAAGTGAAGACTACTGCGATATAAGTGAGAACTGGACGTACGCACGTTTTGGACTTTGTTACGGACAGGCGGCTCGCTCCGGGCGTTGTCAACGGGTAGAGTCGGCCGAGATAGACGTCGGTCTGTGCCGGACATGCTTTATGTGTTCGTCGAAATTAAGTTTTGTATATAGAGTTAACCCGAGGTACTTGACTTATATGACCCAGCGGATAGGTCGATCGAAAAATTTCAGTGGGTGGGGGTTTTCCGATCCAACCTTTGAAAAGTACATTTCTGCTCTCTTTTCAGGGTGGACCGCGATCGTCCACTTTCTACACCAGTCGTCAAGGGTGTTGATCGCTTTTGTTTGGAGGTGTGACAAGACTCTGGAACGTGTGTCGAGTGTGTATAGTGTCGTGTCATCTGTGAATAGCGCAAGTTCATTCTTAGGATGCCGCAGAACTTCGTTCGTCTTGTATAAGGAATACAAGATTCGAAAGGATTCCGGCTTTGATCTGTCTGGATGCCGAGTGCGTTCTCTTAACGTGGAATCGAAAGTATCTGCTCTTGAGAAAATCTCGTAGTACGAGTACGTGTTGATCCGGTAATCTGAACTTGTAGAGCTCTCAAATGAGTCTATTATGCCAAACTTAGACAAAAATTTTCGCCACGTCGAGGAAGAGCGCTGCGGTCGGTTTGGGGCGGTATCTCGAGAAGTCCTAGTGTATGTACTCCGTGATGCGGTGGACTTGACGGGTACAGGAGTGTCTCGATCGAAAACCGAATTGTTCATGTATGAGAATCCTCTCGGACTCGATGTACTCTCTGAGTTTGTCCAATGTACAAGTAATCTCTTTCTCAACAGTCGTAAGTATAGTTTACTTTGTGTTTTGAAATGTCGGTCGATTAAATTTGGTGGACGAAGAAAGAAGTATTCGCTCTTTGACGATGGTCGAAGAAGATAACGAACTGGCAAGAACAATAATTACCTAGAAAATAATTCAACTACAACTGAAGATTGGATCAGAAAATGTGTCTGAAATTTTACAACGGCGTCTTTAAGTGGTGAACATAGTTTCACGCTGGCTAATAAATCATATAAATCTAACTCAGACTTAGAAAGAAATAAGGTAGAACGGTGTCATGATGTGATAGTAAAATTTGGAGCAGACTAGTTTCGGTGCGTTTGTGATATTGTTACAGGCGATGTATCGGAGATTCTGTATGGTTCAAAAACTAAGTGTCAGTCAACTATGTTGCTTGTGCTGGTGTTCTGTGGATGCTTCAAAACGAACCACAGTTTATTAAACAAAAGTGAGCGAACAGAGCACGCAAAATTTAGATCGTAACTTTTTTATCTTAGACGGATTGTCTGATATCACAATACCGTACCGCTACGATATCAAAAAAGCATCAATGATGAACGGCATGTTACCGAATGTTTGCCAAAAGTTTTAACTGCTACGAACAGCGAACGACCGAACATCGGCCCCCGCGGGCCACTGCCTCACCAAGACGACGCGTGCGCACTCTTGTGCTCCGATTTGGTTCAAATGTAAAGTAGCTGGTGCAAACAAGGGACTTTCGGGACAGCAAATCGGTCAAACTTATAGGTCACTCTTATAATTTAAATTTAGTACCGATTAACTTTTTTTATTTTCTAAAGTAAAAAATCTACTCAATGGAAGAAAATAGTTTTTGTCCATGGAAGATTCACTGAATTTGAAAAAGCGGTTGAAGAAGGACCGGCAGAAAAATATACTTTTAAAACTGGTTTAGATGAATGAACGTTTGTATAGATTCCGATAGAGTTTTTTAAAATGTGTTATGAAAAATAATAACTCGTAGTATATTTTTGTCTAGATTTTGATCTTTATAAAACTCCGACCGTAAACCAGATTCTAAACCTGAGCTTCATGGCAGTTTCAGCTCATTTTAATTAGACTTTTTAATAATTAGCCTAGTAGAATATTCTGCAATCTGACTTATATGGTGTTCGATGATGATGGCCACAAAAATACTAAAGTCCTAGTTGTAACCAAAATATGAAATTTTGCTAAAAATTTGTTTTTTATTAATAGAGCAGTTTACAAATCCTAAATTTTTAGAGGCTTCAATGATGATGAGAAAATAGTAAATGTTCATTGATTTCAAGAGCCGCCAAAAGCTCCGAAATTCAGTTTTCTAAAAAAATGTAAATAATAGTATTATTTGTAAATATGTAGCTTCCATACAGACAAAGCCACGCATCAATATAGTATTATAACGCGATGGGTTTCTCTTTAAATGGCTTGTGTAAATATTTAAGAATTAGCATTCTAAGAATAAAAAATTCTTTAATTTACAAGTTTTCTATGGATCCGTTTATATCTTAAATTAAATCATCATTAGTTCGATAAAAAAAAAAAAACTATTTAGACTGTCTGTTTTAGTTATAACGTTAACGAATAATCCATGTAAATCCAATCCACATATTTACTGACATTATATCTCGTCTATGAATAAGTAAGTCAATCCATCGTAGGTTATTAACGATAATTGTCACAAGACCATTCATACCGGCCGATTTGTCGGATCATTGGGGTTTCAAACAGCTCTAAATTATTCCCACTCTCGTCAATATTGAGCCGTAACAATGTAGCGTGCGCAGACAGTCGTCGATAGTGGCGCCACCGATCGCTCCCAAAAATTAAACAGTTTGACCCGCGCATATAAACGAGGAATTTCTCGCTCCGGCTGCTGCCCGATAACGTATTCATGGGAGGCGGTCGCCGGTGCGTGCGCGTTGATCTATGAAACCGAATCGTTTTCAGCTTTGGATACGGTAGCCTTTTATTATACTTAGGCCCTTATCGGACATTTTGTAACTCAATAATTATCTGTTAAGACTTTATTTAGACAATAAGTCTTTTATTTTTATTTATACAATTCAATTTATGTTTTAAATAAAGTATGGCAAAATAAAAGAATATACTTTTGTTTATTGAAAAATGGTTTCATTACGCATTTTTATCTTATTGAAGAAAAAAGAATATATGTTGAGAGTTTGTTTTTAAATTTATATTGTGGGACGAAAGTGTACATTGGTTGGAGAAAAAAAATCTCGCAGCTATCATTTATCCACTGTATCATGGAATTGTATAATTTCATATATATCTTCGCTCCTAAGTGCCATTTTTTTAACGAGATCTAGACTTCCTTTTGGCGTCTTTTGCCGTCCTTCAACAGCGCCACCTGATGTAGTTGGTTTTTCAGGGCGCGAATAGAGTATTCGTTCTTGAAAGTTACGACATAAATGTCTTTTTAACTAATAACATAAAGAAACATTTATGACGTGATGAGAACGCTATAAAATTATCAAATATTTTCCTTCATTAAAAAAAAACATAAAATCTATCTCAGGTTTTAACTACTGATAAAGACTCTATTAAATTCTCTACATGGTATAAGCTTCACGGATTCTATAATAATTTACCACCTTCGCCTGTGTTAGTTTTCTAGCTTGACGTGGTCCGCCCTCGGAGTCGCGGGCTGAAATGATATTAGGATAATCCAAGTATGATTGCGAAGGGCGCAGCGCCGCGCTCGGGCGGGATTTGGTACTTAGTCCTAACTTTATAGGGCATATATGATTTCAGGATGTTCCGCTTCACTTGCTCGCGATTGTAGCTAACGTTTAGGTACGAATGTGATTCTAAAGGTGAGGATGTAATAAGAGGATCGAGCAATTCAAATACATGCGCACACGTATTGTTAATGATAGATCTATATATAAATTATTTTAATATAACTTCTTCAGTGTAGACTTTCTTTTTATTTCCATATCTAGTAAGGATATGTAGAATTTTTTGCAACTAGATACATAATAAATACAATTAGTGGAAAATAATTAACCAAAGTCCATCATAAAATCTGGATAAGTACAAGTCGATATCTCATGATTACCAAATTTTTTTTTTCGTCTTTTGGTTACCCCGTATTGTCCAGATTAAGGTTAGCTTTATGTCGGATTTATGAATGGGCGTAATCGTCATTTTTGCACTTATTTAATACGTAACAGACGTGGCGCAGGCGCGATAGCCGCTTTAAAATTGACTACTTTTCTCAGGAAGTGCTGTAGGCGCCTGCTGCACGCGCGTAGTCCCTGCCTTCGAGGGGTATTATTAGACAATTTAATTGATTAGAAAAAAATACTGTTATCAAAAGTGAGAAAGGTCAGGATACTAGATAAGAGTATATATCAGTATAAATGTACTCTGATTATGCAGGAGTAATGGCGGTGGGTGCAGGCGGAACATCAGTTACTCTATTAGTTATACTACTTCTTCATTTCATTTCACTTTACTTCTTTACTTATAATTAACCAACCCACTCCTTCTGTTTATAGATAACAGAATAACTATTTAAGTTGCTCCGTGATTTATACTCTATCGCAGTCTCTCACGGGACGTGAATTGTGTTGCCGCAAAGGTTATACGACTCTAAGTTATATGATGAACCGTGGTGGCTTAGCGGTTAAGAGCGTCGCCTTTGGGTCGAAAAGTATGGAGTTCTGAAAAGTTTTTTGAAGTTAGTCAAATCGACCCACTCGCTCCGTGCTTAATACAGTACATTAAGCCGTCATCGCGGACGTCGTCACCACGTCGGCAACGACGTCCTTTAGTAGCCCCCTATGTGGGAGGTCAAGGTCCAAGCATAAGATCCGACCCACGATCTGAGAAAAAGGATTGTGGGAAGGCACGCCTCAGCGGTGGGGTGACAGTACCACCTGATACCCGAACAATAACACGTATTATACGAGAGTCGTGAAAAGAAGAGAACTCAAATGGACACTCGCACTTTATTTTTAACATCAACATAACTGAAGGTCCATCGCTAAGTTCTAGTCGAAATTTCAGTTCTACATACAGATTTGAAACACTTATAAAGTTTGGCGCTCGCGCAGCTAGAAGGATTATTTTATGAAATGCTCTTGTCGGGTGAAGCACCAACACGCAATTATTTTTTGAAGTGGCAACACTGATCTCGTGCAGAGATGACCCGCGGCGGATACAACGGTACACCGTACCTAATGGTTTTAAATGAAAAAATGAGGCGCAAGAGTAGCTGTAGTATAATAAATTGCAAGAATATTAAAAGTAATATTCGGTGTAAATTTTGGCGATTCTCTGCGGCGTATGCATTCCATGTGTGTACCATTTGAAATATTGTCAGTGAAACACTTAGTACACATAAATACATAGGTTTTAAATTGATTCATTCACCTACAGCACTCATTAAAAAACATTGATAGTAGAAAATACTTCAAAAGCTACTCAGGAATGTGCAAATTTGTTTTTTCTTTTAAACAACACGATTGACATTTATTTGTAAGGTCTTTATGATTTAAGAAAAAGTGATTTACGTTTCTTCAATTTACTAGAAGAAACGATTTAATGTAACGGGAATTTATAAATCAATATCTTTCTTAACATTTTTAATCTATCAAAACAAAGGTTACGACACACATGTAGAGCTCTGGCTACAAAAGTTAAGGGCTCGCTCATCTATAAATAATAAAATGAAATGAAATTTTTTTTACTTTATTTAATAATAATCCACACAAAAATATGATACTGGATATTATATACTCGCTAGATCCTAGTTTCAATGCATAATGTAACAAAATATATATTTTTATCATTAACACTGAAATATAAAATAGACGTCAACACGCAATAGTTTGAGGCTGAAACGAAGGTAATTTGAATTGTTTGTTAAAATTGAAATTCATGTCTACCTAGAAACTACAGTTTTTACTCGACACAGGCCCTTATTTGGTACGGGCTAGGGCGGCGGCGCCCGCTGAGACGACATATTGGGCTCGGGGCCGCCCGCCGGCCCCAGCTGTCCGCGCCCTTTGTGCTCGCAAAAATTTTATTATCTACAGTTACCGATGGTACTTAGTTAAATTGTAACAAATGGTCTAACGTGCTGAGCACGCGCCCATGGTTTGTCGGATGACGTCGAACTTTAGCGCAACCGTTGTCAAACGGGTGTAAGAGTTGTTTTACATTCGCTTTATAAGTTACAAGCGGCCACCCGCCCGCTTCGCTCGGTATTTTGAGTTACGATATCAGATACAAAAAAAAGGTAAGTGGGTTTCAAAAAACATATAACCTAAAACAATCTAAAAAGATTTCGCACCGAATGATTAATGGTCCCATACTGATACGTTCAGTAGTTTTTAATTGATTCTCGGAAAAAGAAAAATCCTTTTCATCGTATAAATAATTTGCCTATCTTTTTTAAAGCTGAGTCGCCGGCAACTCTCCCGGTGTTAGAGACGTTTGTGGACGGCGGTGATCTTTAAGGTATAGGAGTTAATTACGTCTTACTTTGTTTCTACCACTATACGTGCTGTTTACGACTTGAGACTGATGAAATCACTCAGAGAAAAATTTAAAGGAATTAAAATACTAGCTTTAGTATCACAATACATATACGAAAACTTGGTATATGTCAAGAGACATATAGAATCGTTCCAAAAAAGGTGCGAAATCCACAAGGTTAACACTAGACATAAGAACGATCTTGCTGCTCATAAGACCCGTCTAAGTTAATAAATCATTTAAGGGGCAGTGAATGCGCTTTTATAATAAGATTCCAGCTGAAATTCAAAATTTGCTATTTGCTGAGTTTAAACGTTTCGTTATAAGAAAGTTATATATGGCAAAGACTATTAAACCGTGTCTGAATATCTTAATGAAAAAAGTTCTTGGAATTGAAATGCTCGGCTATCAGGTTACTACATATTGTTTCTACTAAATTCTTAATTACTCAATCGTTTGTATCGATAAGTAAAAGGAGCAAGACTTGGGTTTCTCGCCCATTCTTCTCTAGACGAACCTGCATTTGGAATGGGTGGTGATCTCGAAAAGAATTTATATATGACGTATTTTTAGTGTAATTTAATTACCTCAGAAATAAAGATATTTTTCATTTTGATATACTTTAAACATCTTCGAGTATTAGTACTAATGAATTAGATTTACTATAGTTTAATACCTCGACAGTAATATCCTCGTATGTGAATGCAATTAAAGTGTGGAATAGGAAAGAATACAGTAAGGTAAATAACCCTGAGTATGGGAATTTAATGACTAGTTAAATATATGAAAAACGAAAAGTTAAAATTTTAACTCGCCAGTTAGTATAACACTTCAAATGTTAACTCGCCAGTTAGTATAACAAAAAAAAGTTTTTAAATTTTGCAAGTGGAATTCTTTGCCAAAATTATTGCGAATATTGCCTTCGTCTGTCATTAGTTTTTTCAAATTGGCGGCAAAAAGAAAATTGTTTGTCTAACGTCAACATGAATTTAACGAGAGAAAATTTGCGCGCAATGATTTTCTACGGCTTTCATTTGATATTTAAGACAACAAGTAAATTGTAAAAGACTTCGGTTGGCCTTCCACGATGATGCTTCATCCCTTGCTACTGTTTATAACTGGTTTAATGAGTTCAAACCTGGTCGCACTAATCTGCCTGACGATCTGCGGGAGGAACGTTCTTCTTCGGCGACGACCGAAGGCAACATCAGTGCTTTACGGCTCATGGTAGAGCCGTAATGAGTGACCTACCAGCAGGTTCGGACAAGCTTTGGCATCGGTACGAGTCAAGTGCACAGAATTATTCAGAAACATTTAGCGGTCAGAAAGGTTTGTACTCAGTGGATACCTCAAAACTGGATCGAAGCTCAAGAACTCCGCCGTGTTATTTGGTATCGTAAATACAATCGAAGGTAAGGAAATCTGCATTTACTGTTACGATCCCAAAACCAAAAGACAGTCTGCTGAGTGGGTGTTTTCCTTGCGTAGAGTTGCTTACTACGCCTATCTTGTCTAAAACGAGGTCGAAGCGTCGGCAGAAAGACGGCGGCTTGTTTCTTCGCAATGATAGGTCATTATGCAACAATTGTTTTAGAAGATAAAAAATATACACTGCAGATGTGTACAAACAATCGTACGCCTCTTATTTTGAAAAAGTTCGGGAAAACTGGAAAAATGACCTCGCTACAGGAACCTCCTTCACCATGACAACGTTTCACCACATATCGACAAACAAACAATTAACTATTTAAGCACTTTTAGTATAAGAATAATGACTCGCCCACCTTTCAGCCCCGACCTCCCACCTTGGGATTTTCAATTATTTCCTAAAATGTAAGAAAAACTTTGAATGAACTGGTTTGCGGACGCCGAGGTAGCAGTGGCTGCACACGACAAGGCCGGCGGAGCCACCCTTAAGTGCGTGTAGGCAGAGTGTTCCTCTCGGTAGTTCCATCGAATACAACGATGTATCGATCTCAAGGGACGCTATTTTGAAAAACAATATTAATGAAAAATAACTTCTCAGTTAGTTCAGTTTTTGGTTCTGTAAGGACTTTCAAATCGATCCGCTTAAGGATCTAGGCGGACTAGTTTTTTAAAATCAACGGTATTTTTAACGTAGCTCCGATAACAACTCGACGACCTCTATTTGAGTGCACGCTAAAACCTCCAATTTTCGGATCGCTCCGTGCGCAGGCGGCGCGCGGCGTCCGGCGCTTTCGGTGGTGTATAATTTGTTCCGTAGTTCAGCCACCATTAATTTCGGCAACTACCCTAATTATAACACAAAACAAGCTCGAATCAGGGCCGCGCCGCGTTCTATACGCCCTTTTCGACACACAGAGAGTAGATAAACGCGCAGAAAAGACTCCGAAAAAAAAATGTTATTTAATATTTTTTGAGGTCTTTAATATTTGTTTAGGTGCGCTTCGATAAAATGACGTTTTATGTGTTAATAATATAATGTCTATTAATATTAAATTATATTTACGTATTGCGTTTAGTACACATTTATTTGCTCCTATATTGATACTTTTTTAATTTATAGATCATAAAATAAAATTTGGATTATATAAATAGTAAAATACCTATAAATTTTTTTCAAACTTAAGTGTTGGTTGAATTTCGACTACCAACTGTACTGAACAATCTTGCTCACATCCACTTATTACTTTATTTCTATTAATTATTTCACTATATCGTCTAATTTCAGCTCTCTTATAAATTAATAGAACAAGATTTTATAATTTATCAACAACATTAGTTTAAAAAATATGCACGTTGTTTAGGCCAGATTTCATTGGTTGTACATTTTAAGAAAATATTGTAGAAGCGCATTAGAGAGAGCAAAAAAAAATACCATCCACAACTTACTTATTTTTTTTTAATTAATACAGTCTATGAAAAGCAAGAAATGTCGCTATAACTATTCTGACTTTGAAGTAAACTTGACATGACGTCTAAAATTGTCTATGGGATGAAAACACAACGGATAAATGAAAGACAGCTCTCATGTCTTTTTAAAACGTTGTCATGTTTTATGACCACTACGCGAACGAAGTCGCGGGCAACAGCTAGTTTGCAATAAATTTAATTTCAACGTAAGCATGCTGTTACCATAGACGTATAAATTAAAAAGACACGCTTTTTTCCACAATAATAATTGTATTTTACATTATTGTTATTTATTTTTTTCAGCTCATATTAAGAATTATTTTGAATTTTTAGTTTGATGTGCTTTAAAAGCGTGTTTTTTTTAGTTTTTAAACTATATTCATTTTTTCTTATGATCAATGACTGTCACGGAAAAATAAAACTACATTTTTGTCGTCACATTAGCAGACCGCTGACACGCGTAAGAATTCGCAATTTTCCCAAAATATCGACTTAATTAATACGCCGACGTCTCGAAAACGACTGTCGCTATTTTCCGCGTAATAATCCCTGGAGCGTGCTCCGTGTGACGCTTCACGTGACGGTGTTCCGTTTGCTCGCTAGTCTTTGGCGCGCGGTCGCGGCAAGTGAACAAATCGCGCGCCCCTGACCCCCCGCGGCGACCCCCGCTGGCTGAACGTGTCCCCTTCTTGTTTGGCACTTGCGCTATTGTGTTGTTGGAATTCATTTTTTTTCTTTAATTCGACAAACATCGGCACGTCGTTCAACAGATGCCCTTAGGATAACTGCAAAAGTTTTTTTTTTGTACATGCGTTTCTAAATGTTAAATTAATACAAGAAAGATAATGGGGCGGCTTAAATTAAATTCGGAATATTAGCTTAATTTTAGAAGAATTTTATAAACCAAAAAATTAATCCTACGATTTTTCGTGGTAAATACTCTATCTGTCAGCCCGTCGCTTTAGTAGATTTACAAGTCTAAACGGCTTAAATAAATTGCAATGTCAATTAGCAATGACGATATTTGTAAATATCGAGAATGGGCTTGGTAACGGAGTTAAGAGCAGATGAAAACCCCTTCCACGCTCACGTGGGTAAAAAAGTTACAGGAGTAAGTTTAGTAGTGAGTAAAAGAAACCATTAGTTACAGAAGAAATATCGTACAATTAATAATATAAGTAGGACGGCCATAAAATATCTTAAAAATTAAGCCACTATTGATTACACGATATTATATTATTAATAACTTTAACTTCTTGAAGTTGTATATTGAAATGGCTGATAGATACTTTAAATCACAGAATTCGTGAAATAATCATTCGTTACAAAAACACTTTTTACCAACTATTAATAGAATGCGGGAGTCACTGTTCTGCACGTCACAAATGTGAAATAATAAAAGAAAATATTTTAGAACATTATAACATCGTTCAACGTAAATCCTTTGAATAACACAAACAATGAAGATACTGTGTTTTTGTTCTTAATTTTTTTGTAATTCTAAGATACAAATGAGTATGCGAATCATCGGAGAGTAGGTGACCAGCGCCGCCCGCGGACAATCGTAACCACAAAAGAGTCACCAGTGCAATGCCGGCCTTTTAAGAAGGAATAGGATATATTACGGAGGGAGGAGTAGGCCGTGGGAGCAGGCGTGGGCCACCGGAACTCTCGTTCATTAGACGTAACGAAACAGCGCAATTTACGTCTTTATTCTGGTCGAGCGAGGCCATTTACCTACTGGAACCGACATGCCACAGGATGGCTACACTATATTAATATTAATAATATCTTAACTTACCGAGCGATATCAAAATATACCAAGAGATATGATAACATATCGTAGTATATACGGTGTCGGAAATGTTTCAACGTAAATACATGCTGTAAGTTGTTCATTAATTTACCACAAGTGAAGCGTGTCTATAAAGCCTTATCACCTATCGTCACCTATACATGAAATTCGCATAAAGAAATAGTGATCTAAGAGGACCCATAGAGAAATGTACAGGTTTTCTGCGTTATCATGGTACTAGCCGTATAAGAGACATTCATCAAATAATGAAATGTAATACATTTAGTGTGTGTGATTAATGTTACACCAAAAAAATTCAGAATAACAGCATAGGCAATAAAATTATGAAATCATTGAAACTTTCAAATACAAATAAACTAATGCAAATTTTCTTTTACCCTTGAGTAGTGTTCTTTTAATATTCTTTGGCGATCCTCGACATTCGTCCGCATAATTTGTTAAAAAGATACTTTCAGCCACGAGTTTGTGAGATGTTGCTGCTCGGTGCTGCTCTGTGTTAAGGATCGATACATAAAAAGGATTTATTGTAAGAGGGCTGAACTAGACGAATGCCGATATTAGTGACCCTATAGATCAGCTTTGTACGGTATCTCCTTCGGCAGTTACGCTAAGATCCTGAAATGATTATCCATCACGATCACGGTAGTGATGTTAAGCTTTACACACAACAAACCACACATTTGTCTTTATGAGTAAGGAGATGTGTATTTTTCGAAGATACCGTTATAAAATAAATCATCCCATAATGATCTCTGTAATGTGTGTGTTATATGCGTTTCGTATTACGTGTAATTATGCATGCAAATCGATTGAATTACTGTGCCATGAAAGCTGTAAAAGCACTCATACGTGCTTTTCTCTATAACTTATTTTTACATAGACATAACCCTTACTTAAAATTAACATAAACTTGTTCTTTTTGTTATCTTTCTTATATTGTCCTTTCGATTTAAACTTTACCAAGTATTAAACCCAGTAACTTTTATGATTGGTGAACAATATCTATTATTTCGTAGCACATCGTATATCATAATGAACTCGCATAGAAGTAGCTTCTAATACAATAGCGTCTCTATAACGACACGACACGACGTCGTATCGCGGCCCGGCCGGGATCCGGGAACTGGATCCGTCCGTCCATCAACGATCGTCAATCATCAATCAATCTGAACGACGTGACGGTTTGATTGATGTAACGGATCGGTCATCGATGAAAACCGGGGCTCGCGTACACTCAACCGCACGCATAATAAATGTTGCTCGGCAATGTATCACTGAAAGAAATGTTTGCCTAGGCAGAGAGAAAGACAGCCTGTAACTATTTATTTGAAAAAGAGATTGAGTATTGATCATAGTAGTAACAATAGTGGATGATTTCTAGAACAAAATATTTGTATTCATGGATTCTATTAATATGCTGGTATAATGTCAAAAGTATATCATCTGAAATTAATATTTAGTGTAGGTGCTACAAATTCAATTATCAGGTTGTCTACATTTACCAATTACTCACTGACCTAGCGGAATTAGGGTTGCCACAAAATAATTTACTTCAAAACGGATGAATAAAAAGTACAAATTTATTGAAAAAGAGTATTACTTATTTATTTTTATAACAGCATTTTCGTAGAAATTTGGATTTGTTTTGTACACACTTTTTCACTGAAAAGTATTGAACTACTAAAGGGAAACAGTTTATCGTTCATTTTATTTGGCATGTCAGTTTCCAATCAGAAAAAGCGTATATTACTTTTCAAATTATTAATTAAACTTTTAAGAACAGCTCTAGTTCTGGTGAATTGGCGTTAACAAAAGGCGGAGTTTTCGTTTAAAATGTATTTTAACGATGTCTGCTAGTATTATAGATCGTGAAGTACATCTATATAAAGTAAAGCACGAAATTCTATTTTTGGCTGCAGTAGGCACCCTAAGTGGAACGTTTCATTCAAGTACGACCTCCCGAGTTCTCAATTCCCCCCGCTGCCGAGGCGTACCTCCCCACAATGTCCTTCTTCCGGATCGAGGAGCTAGGAACTTAAGCCCCCCATGCCGGTCCGGCGCGAGCTGGGGGATTGCCAACGACGGGCATCAACAACGCGTGGACTCTTCCGAGGCCGACGGCTTAAAGTGCTCTCTGAGGCACAAGCTGGCGGTTTAATTTGACCCAAATTAAAAACTCATTGGATAATCTACCGTGATCAAGATCGAACTCAGTACTTTCTGGTTGGAAGGTAAGGCAACCCTTAGACTATAGCCACGTCTTATTAGACAATTATATAGGGCGCATAAAGACGTGTGTACGAAAATGAGATGTGTCGGTACGCCATATTTGTAGTCTTATATATAGTATTTTGTATATATTTTCCCTAAATTCTTCAAACTGTATTGCAATAATATTTTTATATATCCGATTGATATCATTGATGTATCTGATCGTTCTGGTAAGTTTGTGCGGTGGCGCAGTTAAGCTTGTTAGTTGTGGGGACGACCGGTGTCGCTGTCTAAATAACTATAATTGTCCCAATACAATACATTTAGTTTTGTATTTAGTTATAATAAGTTGAGCATTATTTGGATAGCGCAGAAGATTGGAACGACAGTGAAAAAACAGGAAACATCGCATGAGCGAAAATAATTGATGGATGCATGTAGACTATGCGTTTCCAATATCACCTGATTGTATCTATAGATATTATTTAATTCATTGTAATTGTAAATACATGTGTTTGCGTGTATGTAAAAAATGGTTGGAATGAAAGCGAATGCTATTTACAGATAGCTTACATATCTACTACGAAGTAGTTTTGAAGTTGTCTCAATAACTTGAAATTGCGATATGTCTCAGCTGAGAGGGCGCTTAGAGTGCAGAAGAAAATTCTGGCCTCAAACCTAGTGCGTCTAAAATCCTTACATGCACAGCTTATATGATGTGCCAAGCTTTTCTCTGAAAAGAGTTCGGGGCATTTAGCACTGACTGAATACGTAAAGGGAACATCGCATGCCACAGAAAGTTCTGGTAACATTCGTTGACGTGACTTCTTTGAGAAATCACTTCATCATACGTGTGTTTTGTTAAAGTAAATATAGATCGTTATTATACAAGGTTTTTCTAGTATGGCGTGATTATTGTTATCGTATTTATGAGACATTGAATTCAGAGCCGTCTCAAAAATGTCAGTTACTTGGCGCTGTTGAAAAATGAACCCCATTCGAGGGTAGATTGCACTTTCTGATATGCAACGCGCCTGCGCACTGACGGGCGGCTCGGGCAGATAAAGCTTAATGTGCCAACGGGGAGATATGACTTTTGAATTTAAAATCTAATCGAAACTGAAAAGGAAAATAATATACGTATATTTACACAATGAAAACTACTTGTATTTAATTTACATGATATATATATTTTTTTCTCATAACATAATATGAACGAACGATACAACTAGTTGTTTATCCTTTTGTTAAATAAATCAACTTCTTTTTCTCTAGTTGGCGTTGAATCGAGAAGGACAACATTGCGTTTGTATCGCTATATATAAAACCAAACCGATTTGCTTGTTCTCTCGTCAGTTCAAAGCTACTGCACCTATCGATATGAGACTTTGACCATTCGAAGCGGAGTCGTTTGTAGAGCGTTTTGTTCTGTTTCCTTTTTGTAATCCATACGCCCTTCAACATTATTTTTGCTTACGTTTGTAACCCATGACGCCCAGCGAAGGGGGCGGACGACCGTTAGTACATACCTACATTAATACCAAACGGGTCATTTGTTTGGGTGTATGATGTACTTGTCTTTTTGTACAGGTACGTAGATTTTTTGGGTAAGATTTTTATTTCATATTATAGGACTCGGACTTTGTGCTTTGACCGCAAACGGATACGCATTTTTTTTTTCATGTTACTTGCCCTAACATATTGAGTATATTTAATGTGTCTATTTGAAAAGTGTTGCTTTATTTTATTGTCATATGAATTTAATTGTTAACTTAATAAATATATAGTACGTTTTATACGAAGCTACAAATATATTTTTTTTTTCTATTAGAGCTAGGTAGCTCTTGAAGAAAACAGAGGCATCAGCTCGGGTCCCTACTCAAGCTGATGCCTCTATTTTCTTCATTTAATTCCACCAGCGTTTCTATCGCAGAAAGCAGAAAGTTAAGAAAAATTATGTCGATAATGATATAAAAAATGATTTGTGAAGTGCAAGCACTAATTAGTAGAACAGAAGAGATTATGCATTTATTTTTGTTATCAAGAGTACTATTGAAGAAAAGCAAAAAAATTATCAATAGAACATTATATGTAAAATGAAGCAGTTATTTAATTTTTTGTTCCGTTGGTTATTATAGATCCTATAAAAAAAAATAAACATTTTTCGTGATTGGACGATGTGAAAACCCTTTCATCACCGTTTTAAGATAACGATGATTGACTTCGATATCTTAATATGATTGAGAAAAGGAAAAGCAGTAAGTTAAATAGCTATCACATCCCAACTGGCGTTTCTGTGTACTAACTAAAAAGCTGTAACTAGTTCCAAGTCAATATTGTCTTCAAAAGAACTAACTGAATTATGCTGAAGTACAAAATAGGAACTTTGTCAATATAGTTTACATTAAAATAAAATTTTAAAAATAGCTATTTAAAACAGTTCAATAATAAGAAATTGTAACAATTCGCAGCTGCGCTTATTATAGATCGGTTTTTATTTTTAACACGCTTTTATAAGCTTGGGTTGTAACTATGTATGTAATGGAATCTTTGAGCTTAATTTTCACCGGTTTCTAGAAATCTGATCAACTTGAAAATTTGCATACGTATCAAGGACCAATGACAATGCAATAATTTGATAACAGTTTCCCATTACCCTTATTAGGACCGCCAGGATTAATATAAGCTTGGGTTGTATGTATCTATGTATGTAACAGAATCTTTAAGCTTAGTTTTCACCAATTTCAAAAAGTCTAATTAATTTGAAACTTTGCGTACGCATCAAGGAGCAATGACAATACAATAATTTGATAAGTTTATCTCATTATCCTGATCAGGATCGCCAGGATCGAATAATTTCGTCACGTATCGTCTGCGTGAGAGCAAGTGGCTTATTACTGTTATTAAATTCTATTACTGCTTTGTAATAGAATTTAGTAACAGTAATAAGCATTATTAATAATTCAACTATTGTTGTATTGTTAAAAATTACAAATTTTCACCAATAATATAGATATTTACGATTATTTTCGTAAATATTATTATTACGAACAATAAATATGGTTTAAAAAAAAACTAAATAACACGATTTTAAAGCACATTAAACTAAAAAGTGAAAAATAATCCTTAATATGTACTCAAAAAAATAATGAACAATGACGAGAAATACTAGTATTATTGTGGCACAAAGCGTGGGGCGCTTTGTGCCACATTTTTCGTGTGTAGAGCAACCCACGCTTTTTCCACAATAATACTAGTATTTTTCGTCATTGTTCATTATTTTTTTGAGTTCATATTAAGGATTATTTTTCACTTTTTAGTTTAATGTGCTTTAAAAGCGTGTTTTTTAGTTTTTTTGAACTATTTAATAGTGTCTAAGCCTAGATCTTATCGATTAGTGATAGCTACGTGCTCGTATATTAATAAAATTTGAATTCATACGAAAATCAAAAAACTCCATAACACTCGATGCGAAAAACTAGTAGCCCATCTGCCTGGACTTGCAAATCCCATCGGCGAACACAACAGGAGAGTGTTGGCAAATCCTTTGCCGCGCGCTTTACAAATAACTTCTGAAGCACTATTATTATGAGCTTTAACAACCACCCGGCGGGCTTGGCGCCCGCGGGGGAGGTGCGGGGAGGACGACCGCGGGGGGCGGTGAGAACCGGCACGCCACCTGCTGACGTTTTACGAAGAGAGGCGTGAAAATAGAATGTATGATATATGTTCACCGTTTCCTAGGGGAAAACTCAAAACTCAATTCCTACGGGAAATGGTTAACATCGTGCGAAGACAAAACATGTATAAAATGTGTTGTTTAATGCCATCGAGAATTAATGCGACAACCACGGAATTCTCAGCGAATGCGAGGAACCCTCTCCACGCGAGTTCAAATCGCACTTGATCGATTTTTAAATTTGATCTTTTTATGTCTGTTTGAATAATAATTTCGTAATTTTAATGTTTCAATATTGTACAATAAATTATTCCCCACAAAGAAGCAAATGGAAACAATCTAAAATAAAATTAATTCCTATCGTTTGGCACGACGATAGTAGCTTCAATAATGCTGATAACACTTAAAATAAGCAAAAAAAAAAGTGAATAGTATGCAATGGCGCATTTTGTTACGGTCGCCCGCGTGCCGCACCTCGCCTCATAGATGAATTGCTATCACTACGTTATCGGGGCCTTTCTGGTTATTGAAAAGGCCTCCAACTGCGTTTGTGCAGTTCTGCCCATCTTATCTCCATACAACCGATACTGATGATCTGTCCATGCTCGGGGAATAAGCTCACCGACCGGAAGGAAGATGTCGTAGTTGCGATCAGACAACTTCAATGGGTCTGTGATTTGCTGCCGGACTGGCTGAAATCGGATGAGGTGCGAAATTGAGTGTTACCGATAAGTGAAGTAACTTCCTTGCGTTACCTCTCTGCTCGACATATTCGTGCATCTGAATCGCATACTGAATGCGATTATTTTTCCTTCGTTGTTTATTTATAGATGTTTTATTTTGATCACAGATAAGTTAAGCTTTGAATGAACGCGGTGTTAAATAATATTACCAGCTATACCAATCGTATAATTATATAGGCAGTTCGTTTTTTGGTGACGGAAACTGCTTTACGTTGAGAGAATTTTTTTATCCTAGGAAACAAAGGAACTTCAGACGATGTCGAGCCGGGACGGGAAGGGGTATGTGACCTGAGCGGTGCGTTGTCCAGAAATGACTCGTTTTGTGTGTCCAATGCGCGGGCACGTCGTGAGAGCGAGGCGGTGGTCCACGGAGGCCGGTATTCAGCTGCTGCTCACAGCAGTCAAACTTCTGACAAACATTTAGAAACATACCAATCAATAAACTACCTTCCTAACGCGAAGATAAGGATTGTAGAATTTCATACACATTCCAAATCTCATCTGTAGCATGTGCTAAATCTCTCGGTATATAATTCGTCTATCATTTTCAATTATTATTATTATATATTAACGACACGGTCCTTTCTGTAACAATCAAACAAAGTGGCGTCACTTCTGTCTTCGTCCATTGAAGTCATTGCACCGCGTTTGAATTCGTTAAACCGGCAATAGTAATTGTCACTTTAGAAAATCTTTTGTCATTGAACACCATTTGTCATATTTCAAGGATCCTTTTACTTTTAATCGATACTTGAAATCGTACAAACCGAAGCACGAAAACCTTCTTGATGTACAAGCATTTTTCAGTGACACAAAATATTACAAAGTTGCTCGCAAAAAATGTGGAGGGAACTATGAATTAAAATTTCTCAATTAATCGAATTTTATAATTCAATAACAACCCGCTGGTTTTCTTTTGTTAAAAACTGTTATTCGTAAAACATTTTGCGTGGCGTAGCAATGACAGATAAAGCATTTGTCGAGAAATAAGGGTTCACGTAGCTGTGCATTTCTGTGGAGATATGGGACTTATTTAAAACTTCTGCATGTACTATTTTTGGTGTTCCTGAAGTTGTTTTAATACGTTCATACTTTTCAAAAAAAAAAAAGGCATGGATTTAGCTTTATTGTTTTCAATATTCATATTCATTGTAGAAAGAAATGCTTTATGTCTAAATAGCACACTAAATATGGAGGGACGGTAGTTACATAGCATGTAGTAGAATTAATTGTCAAAAATCTCTGTTGACTGCGATGTAGCAGGTTATGTCTGTGTCTATGAAGTCTGTGACAACAAATACAGCTACCGTTTATACGTCGGACAAGCTAATTCTTTTTTGTCATTGTCCTTTCATTGTGCGTTATTTCTTTTTTATGACAAATCGATTATAGACAGTACATTGAGAATTGACCACTATCTGGTGTGGCGTGTTAATGTTGAATTGCATGGAAAAAAATGTTCCAAAAGCGTATTTAATTTGACCGAATTGCATCAACAGCAAAAAATAATTTGAAAAGAAAATCCATTAAAAGACTATTTTTATTGAAATTGTTACAAATTATTTCGTGTTTTCGGTTAACAATGATATGAGATATTTTTTTTATATAAGAAAAAACAGTTTTACACAACAAAACAAACTCAATTTTGAACAAGTCAGCAATAGTTTCAAAACCGATTCGACACGCTATTAAAAATGTCCCATCTCCTCGAGATAAACTGGTATTAAACGCATTAATGTGCCCAGAGATGGGTGTTTAGGGGTGTCGCCGGTGCGGCGCGACACCGCCGGGCGCGCCCCGGCGGCCGTGCGTCGGCGCACAGATGGGGCTCCGGCAGGGCGCTGTTCGCCCCCTCTGTCGTGTGATTGAGTTTACACGCTGGAGGTACGCAGACAATGCGCGGGGCAAGTGTTATGAAAAATGGTTTAGGATTAATGCGAGAAAAATTGGCGTTCTGTCATAAATTTTCGGGCTTTATTGTGTGTGTGTGTTTTTTTTTATTTTTAATATTAGAGGTTTATAGGTACCGATTAGTTGGTCTAAGACTGTTCCTGTACACACGATTAAGTCATTATCAAAGAGTAAACATTTTCAGTTGCAATCAACACTTTCATTTGTACCTCACTATTTAGAATATACTATAGATTTTATATAAAGCTTGACTTAAATCAGTTGAAACGTGGACGCATCCCAGGTGAACGACAAAGTAATAAGAAGACCATTTTGCGCTGATCAGTTAGTGAGGATTGATGAAGCAGTGATGTTAGAGCAGTCCAAAGTCCATTGCCAGAAGATACTTCTTTCGAATCCTGTGTACAGTACAACGCACGAAACTCTGACGCTCTGAATCGCCTGCGAATGATGCAATGCGCAGGTTCAACGTTCCCTAACCTTGGCTTCTCTTCCCCCGCGCTGCTATTTTACGCCATTGGGACGCTTTCGTAACTAACTTCCCAGCGGCAGAGTTTCGTGCGTTGTACTATACGTACATCGGGTGAGTTATTAAGCCGTTGGTCCTGGATGTTGTCACGGTGTTCGTATAAACGCTCTTTAACATCCATCAATCTGCACGATGTCGTGAAGAGCGCAGAGTGCAAGAGCTACGATGTGGGACCGCACGTCTTGTGTTCAGTGACAGTGGCTGATCAAAACATGACATAACAACAACTATAAAGATCCTAATTTATCGGAGATAGAATTACCACTGATGAGTGGTTGGTGCCCTAAGTAAAACGATTGCTTTTAATTAGCCAGCCATAGTTTCACTGTCATAACTTTGCAGATGAAACTGCTAATCGTTCGAATTATTTTCGGTGTAAAGACCTGATACGTATCCCCCACAACGACAAGTAACTATAATTGTTGAGTACGAAGAGTTAGTTAGTTAAGGCGGTATTCGTTTATGCCCTTCCGGCCTTGGACCCGATGCGTGTTGTGATTCTTACTCACCTTTGAACCCTAGTAAACCTTTTCTGCTATGCTGGTTCCATCATCATGTTATTGTTCTGAACTAATGCGGGCGGTACCTTGTAATTTTCAATTTGCGCATCCGGTATAACATAAGTACATCAAGCAGTAAAATATATCAAAGCATAGCGGCTCGAACCGCGACTGGGGCGTGTTTATCACTGTAAGCTAAGCAGTACCTAATAGATAAAGCGTCTGTCCAGTATGTTTGAATAACACGTCGATACTATATTGTGTATTTTACTTTAAATTTATTAGATTTTGTTAATTTTTTTAATTAAAATATAGACACTTACAACATAAAGTTTTACTTACATTATTGTTTATTTTGAAGTATTCCATAATATTTTGGTTCTTAATAAAAAATTGATATTAGCTAACACCGTAAGAACTGGCTAAATACATTATAAGCTAAGTATAATAGCTAAGAATAACAATCTTACTTTATATTTATCATAAAAAAAATTCAAATAATAAAATTTTTATAAAAATTTTAAAGTAGAAAATTAACGAAGATTAAATTGAAAACTATTATATCAAATATACATAATAAAGCAATAAAAACTAAGCGAGTAAGCTAAACAGCTAATAGCCAATGTGTAGAACTTACAGTTACAACACGTTGAAGTGCAAATTAAATGACTTGCCTAAAAGGTATAAGTAAATTAAATATTAAATAAACATTAAACTGAAAATGACTATTGTTATATCAAACGTGTTGTGTTTATTTCAACTTGGTGATCAGTAACACGTGGGGGCGCAGATCATGGAAGGTAACTTGGCACTCTGGACAAAGGTCATCACAAATCGACCATACCATCACAGAATCATACAATGGCGCCAAATTCGAATACATAAAAGGCTACTGGGCAAATAAAGTTAACTCTGATCACAAAATAATTTTCGGAGAAATAACGAAAATGGCTAAAATAAATACGCCACCAAATAATAGAAAGCGCGCATCCAGAGAAGAAAATAATTCATTAACCTACCGTTTTTGGAACTGGGACTATACGCTCTTAAACCAAGACAGCATATCAAAAAAATATGAAAAAAGTGTTGAAGATAAAGTCTTGACTGCATTATATCGGCATGGGCAGAACCCACTTCATTAGAACCAGCGCACTGAGATACTAAGATCATCGGTTAGAGAACACTTGAAGTTCAACAAAAACAAATCAAAAATCAGCAGACTCGCTCTAACAAAATTTATGAAGGCAAAATTTTGGAAGAACAGGTCTCCCAAAGATCTTGCCATGATACAGAACTTCAAGGACGCCAGGAAAGAACTACTGGACCTACAAGAAAAAGAGGATGAAGAGAAATGTCAACACTTCTTCGCACAGATGCACAGAGTTCGTAGATCCCAACGAATGAAAATGACATACGAATTTCTTAGAACTTTCAAGAAGCAGACTAGAAGAATACAGCCAAAACGGTTTATACCGATGTCTACATGGATTTACGAACTGCACAAAGTTAAAGGCCCAGATTTCAGAATTTCACAAAGTGACAAAAAAGCAATTACATCACCGTCTACCGACGACATCCACAACATCATCAAACAAATGAAAAAAGGCACAGTACCAGGCCAGGATCAAATGGTTATTGAACTATACCAGCATGCGCCAGAAGTATTTGTAAAACAAGTTACAAAAATCATCGGAAAAGCATGTGAAAGCAACTCCTTTCCGCAAGAATGGGTGGAGACATTCAAATTTCAATCCCCAAGAAAGCTAGACCACAATCCGTGAATGATTATAGAAAGATATCAATCTGCAATGCTGGCTACAGAATTTATACCACTTACCTCTTAAAACTTTTAGATGAAGAAATCGAGACTATGGGCAATTATCAAGCAGCCTTTATGAGGTACATATGTGATCGACGGACGATCACATATTTCTAGTTAGACGAATTCTGGATGAAAAATAGAAGGCAGGTAAGCCCGCGTATGTACTGCAACTCGACACTGAAAAATCATTTGATTCGGTAGACTTTTGTGCTCTACATGATATTCTGAGAACAAGGGTCAATACTACTTTAGCCAACAGCATCATGTCTTGTCCCAAAGAACACACGTCAATCCTATGGTTTGGACAAAAAAACCCAAAGTATCACCAAAGAAAAAGGGGGTCAAACAAGGATGTCCACTCTTACCTCGGCTTTTTACCATTGTGTTGGACGACGTCTTAAGAACTCTGGAGAAGTTAGTCAGTAAAGTAAGATTGGATCAGGATGCAGAAATTAATCTCCCCGTCATATTATCATTCGCAAACGACATTATCATTATAGATGATAGTACCACAGTTCTTACTAATATAATGAAGAACTCAAAAGAACTCCTAATTTCAGCGGGCTTAAAACTAAATGAAACTAAGACCAAGATACTAGTCAGAGATCCAATCAACAAGTGCATAGCCAAACAAACACAGGAAATAAATGGAGTCCTAATCACTCCCGTGGACTCAATTAAAAATCTGGTTATGTACCTGACCTCAGAGCTGAGTCGAAGAGACACGATAAAGGCAAGATGTAAACAGGCAATCCGCAATGCCAAAGGTCTCATTCCCTCATCAAGAAGACCAAAATGCACTGGAAAATCGCCAAGTTGATTTACAAAATGGTGATCTCTCCCTCCATGACATACGGTCTAAACGTAGTACCATTAACTAAATCAAATAGAACAAGACTGAGACAGTATGAAAGAGAGATCCTGAAAGATATGTAACAAGCCGCAAGAAATCAACCTAAACTGAAAACACAAGAAATCCTCGAAGGAAAAACAATCACCAAAATCATCAAGGTTAGAAGAATATGTTACTACGGTCATCTACTAGAAAGAAACCAACCCCACATACTTGACTCTGCTCTAAGATTTACTACAACAGAGAGAAAAGTTGGACATCCTATTTATACATGGGAAGATTCGCTCCGACAAGACTTCAATTATCACAATAGGAACCAAAAGGAATGGGACACATTAGCTCAAAACAAAATGGAAATGAAAAAAGCCGCGGATGAACTATTCCAATTCCCAGAAACGGACACTGAAAGCTCTGCACCAAGGTAAGAAAATGAAGAATGGAAGACTAACGGGAAAAACAAACTTATTTCAGGTTTCTTATACATACAAACGTCACTACAATGGGAACCAAGAAGAACAAAACAAATTAAAGATTATGAAGGTTGTGGATGAACTATACCAACTCTCACTAGCACCGAAAGTTTATCTAAGCAAAGAAAATGACATATGAAAATGAACTGAGGAAACAAACTTTAAGAAAAAAGACTATCTTAGAACACATATGACTTATCACAACAAAAACTAAAGGGAATAGGCCACATTAGCAAAGAACAATGTAGAAATTAAAAGATTACGGATGAACCACATCAACATCAAGAAGCAAACACTGAAAGCTCTACACCAAGCAAAGAAAACGGAGAACGGAAGACAAATGGAAGAAACTCGCCCTTTCCCACTGTATTTATTGACACATAGTATCTATTACCCATCCTTAATCCAGTTTCTGGCTAAAGGTTGCACGAATACCGGCTGGCTCTACAAACTCCCGTCACTCCCAATCCAGAATAGAACCTACACTCCCCCCGACATTTACGCTGCCTTCGGTGTATCGGGACTTGTCCCTTTCAGTCATTGCGACTGGCTGAAGGTCGAGCGATGATGATGATGATCAAACGTGTTATGTTTATTAGTTGCATATTACGTAAGCTTTGCTTAGTTGAAAGCTCGATACAAAAATTGTGTAAATACCTATGTATAGTAACATGTAATAAATTACTTGATGTATTACATACAAATATATACGTAAAACATAATTTATCTTGCTGTCATAGTGTATATTGTTTCTGTAACTGCACTTTAGTAAAGCACCTACATTTTTTTTGCATAATTTTTTCTATATAATAATTATTACGCAACATAATAATTGTTACATTAAATGCGGTTCTAATCAGAATTAGAGGTTAAAGATGAATATAGATATTCGAACATCAAAAGAGGCCACTAAAACGAATTTAGGTATACTCTAAGTTTTATACAAGTAAAAAAAACAGATAAATCCATTTTACACATATTTTCGTTGACAAATTGTGGTCATACGGGTGACCGGCCGCGCCGGCGATGGTCGCGAGCTGCGTCACCGTAAGCTCCTATAAGAAGCTCCGCGTTCGACTAATTCGAAGCGACGCACGGCGACGCGTTAAAAAAAAAACCAAAGCTCTTAATACCGAGACGGACGGACGAGCGGCCGATGGAGCCCGCGAGCGACGGGACAGCATCGGGAAAAAAAATGGTACAAAAAAATTAAGCACCCTCACACCTGGGCTACCGTATTCAAATCGAGTTTTAGCTGTGACAAAAAACAAAAAAAAAAGCCAAGGTTTTTTCCGCAAAATCATGTCTGTCTCGATAAGGGGCTTGACCTTTTCGCGAGACGTAGAGTCGTTTATCGAAGATTCTTTTTAAAAAAAAACAGTTGTGATTATTTTCTTATAAAATTACTCTTGTATTAAAACTGAATTCGATCAACTTCGCAATCTTAAACTGAAATATAACACGAATGAAGAGAAAAAAACAAAATTGGCAATAGACGAAAAGAAAAACTAGTGATGTAGCTAGTATTGTTTCAAAATGGCCTCTAATCACAGTACAAAAAACGGCTGTATAAAGTTTTATGATTGTCACACTCGTGTATTGTGTGTCATACAGTCGTGGTACTGGCCACTTCCGGCGACTGACCTTCGAGCTCAACTCGCTGCTTTAAGACGAAACAGACCGCTAACAATCTACTTCAGCTCAGTTTAATTACCCCGATACCTAAATTGATGATAGAATCTATACCGCTACATAAATCTGTAGCGTCTGTCTGTACATTCAATTTTATTGAACACTTTCGTGATAGATATTCGTTTTATGACTAGCTAATCCAAATTCTACTATTTTTTAAGTTTATGTTTGTTTATCTGTTTGTCTATATGCTTTTTATGATTCATGAACAGCTCAACCTATCATGACGAAAAGTAATATACTGTATGAACATGTGATTGCACACATGATAGACTACTGTATGTTTGTCAGTCTGTATGTCTTTTATAACAATAACAAGCGTTTGACCTATCATGATGAAAATTGGTATACAGTAAGAACATGTGATTGCGTAAATGTTAAGCTACTGTTCGTTTGTCTGTTTCTCTGTATATATGTTTTATTATAATTTAAGAAAGATTTGATTAATCTTGTTTAAAATTGGTATAGAGTCAAAACATGTGATTGCGGAAATGATAGGCTACTATGTGTGGATCTGTCAATGTGTATACATTTTTTTTATAACTTGAGAACCGTCTCACCGATCGTGATGAAAATTAATATTCAAATAGAACATGTGATTGTGCAAATTATAAGCTACTCTCTGTCTCTCTGTCGGTATGTATGTTTTTTTTATAACTTAAGAACGGTTTAATAGGTTTATTACAATAAATGCACAATTAGAACCTGTGATAGCAAAACTGATAGGCGCTGTTATTTCCATACACCATATGATGACCATAGAAAATATATATTTCTTTAGTACCCGTATTCATTAGTTTTTTATGTGTCTCCGTGTATGTTGTGAGTAATTTGCTTTTTTTCGAAGTGAAGGGGGGTTAAATTTTGCTAGAAACCTTTTATGGAATAAACTAAGACTTGAATAGTGGTGAGATGCGTCTTTTACAATTAAGCTGGGGTGCTGGGTTGTGTAATGTACAAAAATGAGTGTATATTTTGTTGGTTTTTTTGCGTGCTTAAATTATTCATACAATCGCTATGAAACTGGCAATATATTGTTCTCGCGAATGGAAAGTTTACTGAAAAAAGGAATTAGTATTCGTATCTGACATTGTCTGCGTATTTTTAATATTGAAATGAATTAATAAGCTGCTGCTAAGAATTACTTCATTAATAAGACCTTCCGTGAGTAAAATAAGCTATTAATATTTTGCTTTGGCTTCATGTGTATATTCGATTTTGTGTTATTGCAGAATTTAAAAATTCTTTCATACATAGAAAGTAACACTATCGTCAATTGTTTATAACGTAAATTCTATTTTGGTACTAGAATTTGCTTCGGCTTCGTCTAAATTGGAACTATGATCGGTAACGGAATCGAAATTGGAATCGAGAACCGAGATCGGGAGGGTCGAAATCGAGAACGGGCCTAAGATCGTAATCGACCGTGAGACCACAATTAGAAGCAAGACCGTGACTGGAATCGTAATAAGAAGAGATTAGAATTGCAACCTATATAAATCAAAACCGGGTTCGAAGTCGAGAGTGACACAAAACTGCAACGAAAACAGGACTGAGATTAGAAAACAGGACCGGATTTAAAAAGGACCGGAATTAGAAAACAGGATCGGGATTAGAAAACAAGACCGAGATTAAAACAGTACCGGGATTAGAAAACAGGACCGGATTAGAAAACAGGACCGAGATTAGAAAACAAGACCGAGATTAGAAAACAGTACCGGGATTAGAAAACAGTACCGGGATTAGAAAACAGGACCGGGATTAGAAAACAGGACCGGGATTAGAAAACAGGACCGGGATTAGAAAACAAGACCGGATTAGAATTGAGAACGGATAGCAATCAGGATCATGATAAATCATCGTAATCGGTCGGTACATAAGATTGAATAATTCATTTTGATTACGTGGGCGGAGCCGCGAGCGGAAGCCAGTGTATATATAAATTTATTGAAAAACGAAGCAATTCATTAAGCTAATATAACAGACTTTGTTAGACACTGGTGATGGACAATCAGAGGAGCGCTTTAAAGTCCTTTACATTTGCTTCCTATCGAGGTTACTCTGCTGCATTGAACCTCCGTTTGTAACCGATCAGGATATGATCGGATGATGACCATCCAGAGGGTGGACGGTGGTGATTTACACCGCTACAGACACTAGATGGACAAGATGGACCATTCAGAACAAAGACCGTGAGGTCCTTAGTGCGGTCTTCGCGATTTATTTCTTGCTAACATCCCTAATCTAATGACTTAACTTATTAATTTGTACCTATAGTCATTTAGGTTGTTATATTATCTGCATGACCAATAAATACCAAATGATTCTCCATGAATCCTGCACAGAAAATCAATTCCTTACGATTGCTTCAGATATGTTGGAAATATGAAGAATTTAGAAAACTTGCCCTTAATTCATTCAATCTAATTCACAATAAATTAATGTACAATAATTACTTATTAAATAAGTCAGGGATGATACACGAAGAAATTGGTGTTCATCTCCAATTCCGTGTTTAAAAATACGCTTATCACACACAAAACAACCATAGCGAATATATCAAGTTTGAAAAGTTCGTATTGTCATAAGATAACTTTAACATAAAAGCGTCAAAACATCGCGTTTGCCCCAACAAGATTGTGCGTGAAACACTCGAGGACCTTTGTTGCATGAATGTGGTATTAGGTTTTGGGAGCGGGATACGAACTACCTACTTGTCTTGAAGAATAAACTGTATTTTTGTTCCGACGTTGACGTAGAACTTGCCCACAACTCGTGGAACTATGGGGTAGCGGTCACAAAGGTTTGCTAGCTCGAGGTTGTCAGGCATCACCTTGAATCCCGGTCTTTACCCCGTTCTGACCATGACTTGGTCAGTTACCGGGGTGCCTTCGGCATAAAAATTCTGAAGTTTGTCTACGATTTGAAATAAATTTATTGGGACGTATAGAGCCATAGGGTCAGATCAACGTAAAGTCGAAGGCCACCACATATGGGGAATTTCTTGCATCAGCTTTAGTTAATACTTAAAGCATTTTCTCTGACACCGCATCTTTTGAATGAGGTATCAGGCACAGTTTTTTACGACCGGCGCGGGCGCATCTCATCCGGTAAACAAACGCGATAATCCTTCGTGTGAAAAGTTGACGAACGAAAGTTTTTGTGGAATGAGATGTGATCGCGCGCCCGCCCCGCGGATCCGCCGCGCGGTAGCCGCATTGTATTCAAATCGACACATTTAAATACAAAACCGCGATTATGTGACGGTTTAGGAGGCTCGAGGGTCGTCGCTGCGCCGGCGCCGCGTTGGAAATCGGTAATGGGATCGATTTTTGACACTTACTATTCTTCTTTCATATATTTCTGTGTTACGAAAAATACTTAAAATTGAACAATAAATAGTTCAAGTAATTTCGAAATGAAAAAAAAATATTTAGAAAGGACAAAGCGTTAATGAATTACCTCGGAAGTGTTAGGACTCAATTCCTATAACATACACTTACGCTAGGCTACACTAGGAAGACCAGTGCTGTGGAGGTGAATACTACTGCAATTTTTGTGGAAGAGAAACCTTTGTGGAGGCTGCATAATAAACTAGCAAGAGGTTGTAATAAATTCGAATTATTGACACTTATGTACATATTAATAAAAATTTTCATTTTTTTCTTCCTTTATTTCTTACTTCTCTTTGCGTTACTGCAAAAAAAAATCTGTTTCCTTAATATTAAGTTTAGTTAACTACTGAGTTGCAAAATTCAGTACACTTAACCTAAGATCGTTATTAAAGTTTGTTTCAGCGAAAAATACACGATATCATATTTTAATACAACTAAAATTTTCAAACACTCGAAAACACAGTTACCACAGACTCGCATAAGTGAAGATTTCTCGACGCGAGATAGACATCTTACATTGTTGGTCGCGCGGCCGCTGAGAACACTGTTGTATGTTGATAACCACTAATTTCGTTTGATACCATAATATCTATATCTCTTCCGGTGCATCTGAGCCGGGGGTGTGGACCTGGAAACGGCGATGCCTTTTTTAAAAATAATTACGACCCCCGAGTTGTATGAGCACACGATTTCTGTGAAAAAGAAAAAAAAAACTTAGGTCCTTAACTCACCTAGGCGAGGATGAAAACTCGCCGCTTGTGAATAAAATTTATAAAAGTCTTGTGTTGATACGCCGTTTTGAGTGCCCTGAATCTGTGGACGTACCCAAGCTTATAGAGCTATAGAAATATTTAAACAGACAAATACAAACTCGTTTAATAAAGAAATTGAGATAAATAAAAAAAAATCTGTAAATCGCTTGACCCTGTAGGTCATACTTAAAATGTATGCTTACGTCGTATTCTCAAAATTAAATAAAGTGGTAAATAACCCTCCTTTACGCCCGCAACTCGTCTGTTCCTACCCGCACTCGCTTATTTCTATAAGTATACTATTTTGAACTGTGTTCTGTGCACAGAAAGCAGCACAGATTCGCGCATGTGCCCATAACCACGGTGGCCGCCGAGAGGACAACGTGACAAAGAAGGGTGAGTTGATCACTCTTCCATCCCTTTTGATTTGTTACTGAATGAAGTTTTGGGGATGGGGTTAAATAGAACAACTCCGACCAGTAACCGATGCAACACTCTATGATATTTATCGATGCCTTTTGAGGGCTTCGAGTACAAAAATTTGTTGTTTCAAAGCTCAAACACTTATCTTTATCGGTTAATCTCATAGGCCATTCCTAAGACTTTTTGCTAATTTCGAGCTCGAAGTCTTCAAAAATATGTCTTTTCGATTGGTTAATCCGTTCAAACCTTCCATAGGTTTACACAAACACACATACGCACGCACGCATGCACTCATGCATGCACGCACATGCGCACACACACATACACATGACCTGAAAACATCAAGATCTGATAAAATTCGATTTCTGCAAATTGTTCGGAAAACAGAAATGTTCCAATTTTAGAAAATTATTTTCAAAGCGGTAAGTTAAAAACGTGAGAAAACACTATCTTGCTTTGCAGTTTAGTATTAAAAAAGAATTTGATTTCATAATAATCTTATTTCATGATAGATTATTTTTTGAAGTACGTTCAATGTCACTTACATCCATAAATTTTGAATTCCAGTTCTTTTAGGGTTCTATGCCCCAAAAAGAACCGTTATAAGATCATTTCGTTGCCCGTCTGTCAAAAAGAATACGTAGATGTACGTGTGTATGTGAAATTAATAGCGAAGACTTAGATATACGGTCCCTTGCTGGAGCTGTAAAAAAATCAAACTTTTAAATCAATGCATTAATATATTACAGCCATTGTTGATGCAAATTTTGTCATTAGCGAATTGATTGAAACCAACAACTACTTCTTGTTAACTTAGAATCATGAAATTTGGCAAGAACTGAAGTCCTATAGTACGAGTAAAGTAGAAAAATTGAAGATAATTTGTAGTTATATCACATAGAAGTATATATTTTTTTGCTGTTACAAACTAACGTTGGCATTTGGAGTATGGACCGCGACGTGAACCGATGTATGGGAGAGCATTTTTCAACTTCTGGCTATGGAAATTTAAGACACCATAAAAACCCGGACATTTGTAAAACTTTTTGAATGAAAAAATCTTCAAAAAATTTCAAAATTTCTAGGATCTATATCTCGCCAGCATCGGTATCGAAAACAGGCAACAATCTCAAGACTCCTGTGGGATGAAATATTAAAAACGTACTGAACCCTCAATGAGTGCGAATCTTATTCGCACTGCTCCGATATTTTTTTTTCTAGTTTCTCTATATTCAAATCTGTTAATGGCTTCACAGAATCTAGTATCTAAGTAAGGTGTACTATAACTTATAAATGCGTAATACATTTTTTTTTAAATTCGTTAAAATCGTACAAATTATACGAATTACTGCTTATTGTAATTTTATTAATTTACTTTAACAAAAAATGTATGATACCGCAAAGAATATATGATTTTGTACGATTTTGGTCTATGAATTTTGTAAATAAGCATATTGTGACGGTCGAGGTCGCTACCTTATAATTAAGGCAATTCAAATGTAGACATTTAAATATAGCCTACTTATTTAGCTCATGCGTTCTAATGAAGAATGAAGATATAAACGCCTGTGCTGCTCTCTAAGCTCTTTGTTATACGTATCTGATAACATTATCAACTTTTTTGTTCCATTCCAAAAGAATTATAGATACTGTAATGATTACTACTCACTTCGACAAGAGGCTTCGTTCGCAAAACGTAAAACGGATTTTTTCATTCTATATGTGAATAGATCTTGCTGTCGATCATTCTATTTCAACCTAGATCTCGTTCTTGATTTCGGTTTCAGTCCCACTTCCTATTTTGATCGTGGTGCGGCAATCGATTCTACTTCCTTCCCGTCACACTCTTGATTCTGAGCTTGCTCGACTACTTTATTTCGAGCTCCGGAGTCTAACCCAGGGAAACCGTATCGATTTCCGTAATAAAAGGTATATATAACATTAATTCATAGTATCAATAAAAATCATGGCAAATATCGTTCAAATCCATTCAGTAGCTTCATCCTGATGTGCAGTCGAGGTACAGACTAACGGAAAAATATATAGAAAAATTACTGATTTAGCTTCCATTTCCATAATCTGATAGAAATTTCTAAAATATGTTTCATATACATATTCCGACCTGTTATTGTTTTATTGCCTATACAAAATATAGTATAACACTGATCGATTCCCAAATCTATAAACGATTCCATTTATAATAAAACGGTGTCGACTGATCTAAATCAGTCGCAATCGATTCATTTGTTCAAGAAAAATTCAATGAAATGAATAATTCTCAAAAATGAGGGTTAGAATGATTTTTAGATTTATAAACAAACTGATCTATTAGAAATGATAATTTAGTGCCTTTTAAAAAAGTGGATTGAATGAGACTAGTTTCGTTCAAAGCGGTTGATGCGATCAAAAGACGTCCAAAATCTCAAAAAAATGCCCAAAAAGGGTTTTTCTAAATAATTTTTGGATTTCTTGGCTGATAAAAATAGTTATTGCACAGGTAATGCAAAGCCCATTCCCAATCGGTTCTTTCCTTCAAATATTATCTTTGATGATGAAGAATATGGAAAATATTATTTGCTTAACTTTTTTATATCTAATGTATTTTATTTCTAATTCAATTTAAGTTAAAAGCGCGTTATGAAAGAACTCTACATAAGCTCCGTTTCGTCACATATTAACGTCGTCACATACAGAGCGAAATGTGACGTGAAAATTGTTAGTTTTAATGAATTATGCACATGCTATGTTTACCACTACACCAATAAAACATTAAAAAACAGCAGTTTAATAAACTCATCAGTTGATCTTTTTTTATATACCGCTCTAATTTGTTCTCTTATTTTGTTAATATCCTGTTTATAAATGTAATATTTTGATTCAAAAAATTGATCCTTATTAGTTGGTGCTGTCTCAGTCGTATGTATTCAGATATTTTAATACAATATTAAACAAATTTTGTTTTATACGAAATCCGTTTCATCGTTAAGTTGAACAGATAGAAGGCAATTCAAAAAAGAAATATTGTGTAATATAAGAACAATTGTACAAAACCAGTTAGTTTTCACATCACATTAGAAGTTACATAGTTTACAGTACAAAAAATAATAATAGTTCAAATACAAGTATTCCGCGCGGCCTCTCTTCGACGTGTGATACTTTAAATTAATCCAGTTGGACATCAATAGGCATCAATAAGAAGATATGAAAATCATAGATCGCAGAGGAAGATAAAAAATCAGATGCGAAGTTTGGTATAATTAACGCTAACATTATAAATATTGCTAAATGTCACTTTCTATTCCTGTTCTGAACCCATTATCGATCTGGATGAAAACCTCGGTTCTCTCTTGGACGTTGCTGCTATTTTTGGTGTTTTAATACACAGTTTTTTTCTATATAAATTATTCTAGCTCGTATTGCATGAATAAATTTACCTATTTGCAAATCGTTTTGATTAATTGATCCACTAAGCTGTTTTGGAGATTAAACCAAACAAAAAAAAGTCGGACACGTTCTCGATAGAATGTATACCATGTCATTTGTACTACATTTTGACGTGACAACGTTTTTTACAGTCACTTTAAAGTGTAGCAACTAGGAGTCAGTGCAATGATTAGAGAATATATAGCTTGCAAATGAGAAAGTTATTGTAATAATATAAATACACTGTGTAAATATTAAATGAAATTCACATAAATTAATGTTTTGATAATATAAATAAATTAAATTGTTACTATTATTTGAATGAACATTAAACCATTCAAAGTATGTCACAGACTTTATTTTTTACTATTTTAAATAGCACTAGGATCAGTCAAACCGTTAGTAAGTTATAAGAGGACATACAGAGAAATATACACAACGAGACAGAAATAAACAGAACACTTAAAAATGCTAAATATACATAAATTAAGCTTTTTGAAACGAATAATTATCCCAAAACTGAACAAAACTATTGTATGTACAGACAGAGCCTACATATTTATTTAGCTGTACGGATATAGGACATATAATGTACGTATGCAAAAGCCTGTAACACATTTTGTTTAAGGATTTCTTCTCCTTTAAGAAAGTTCGAGAAATATAAAAGACTTTTAATAACGTGTTTTGTGGTATATTATACAATAATTATATTTAGCAATATTATGATTTTTGTGAATTATTGTACAGTTACAGGTCAAATTTTCATTAAGATACAAACAAAAGTATATACATTTTAAAAACTTATTAATATTAATTCGCTATTCAAACGGATACTCGACGACAGCTTCTACCAATAAAACTACGTTTGGATACTTATTGTTTGGATTGACGAAAATAACTTTATGTCAAAAACGAAAAGTCAATATTAAGTTTGTATTTAATAGAAATTCCAAATCGTGTAACCTAACGCGTCTGGTGATTAGTTTATTGTTCTTAAGTTACGTTATTGCCATGGACGATTTGTTATAAGTCATTAACGTTTTTCAGTTAATAGTAATTAAAAAAATAATAATATTGTTTAAAAAGAAATCATAATAGATTTTTGCCCTTAAGAGTTATTTAAATGTATTTAATTTGAAGCCATCCACAAGAGTTAGGCCATCTTTAGGCACAAAACTATATTCGACTATATCAAGCTGATTCTATGGTATAGTGTGTCAGTGGTGGGATTATGCGCGGACGCAGGTAGCTGAATGAATTGTCACTGTCTACGACTTTGACACTTCTGTAGGGCTGCCTCTACCGTTACTTATGTATATTCTATTTAGAATTGCTATGAAATTTTTTACCCATTTATTATGTTTGTAATATCTCTTTTTCAACGAATTTCATATTTTTCACTACATTGAGATGTATTTGTAAAAGTTATTGTAAAGCCTTTATCAGTTATCTACATTCGATTTGGAAATTTAAATGAATAATATCTTCATAATATATGTTCTTATCAATGCGACTTAAAATAATCTGTATCTTAACATCTAATTTTAGAAACTTCATGTATACTTTAAATTGAATAAAGTATTATAGATTAGCATATAACGTCATGTATAACAATATATTTTGTGATTGTACAATACTGTCAATCAAAAATAAATATATAAACAAACTTTTCGCAATATTTGAGTGAACGAATCGTATATTTAAAATATCGTCACAAACCACATTTTGATTATTAAACAAAAATTAACTTGGTAAAAGGATCTTATAAGAATATTAATTCTTATTAGCGCCTCCTAGCAAAATCCATTAAGTCACCGCTTGTCAGATGACTCCCTTTTTCTCTCTTCTCAGTTTGTACGTGTGTGTGTTTATTTTTGATTATAAACTCTATTCCGATTCTGATTTGAATTCCAGACCCAACAGCAATTCAATATACGTACATAAAATGTATCGACATTCGGTTTAGGATTCCAGTCACAATCTAATTAGGTACTATTAAATGTAAACCACACTGAAATCACTTAAAGCTGTTATATGTTAAATTTAATATACGTAATAATATCTAGGCATAACTAGATACTTAAACGGGTCCTACTCCTTTTGAATCCATTCAATGCAAGTTTTTCAATCTTCTGGTGCAAGTTTAAAAGTCTAGACTCGAAGAAGCGACCTGACGCAAGGGAGATAGAAGTAAAATTCTTCGACTCGTGAATTTTATAATCCCAATATGTACCATGTAATATTTATTTTTTGTGCGTATTATCAATTTTTTTGGCAGTGTGTTTGTTTGTTATTCAATATTATTATTGGACAAAAATCATTGGAGTTCCTAAAAATGCAAATATTTTTGAGAGTATTATAGAGTACCGGTGAGATTGAAATAATATAAATAAGTAGCTTCTAGCCTATGATTTTAATGTTAAAAGAATAGGTGTGTTTTCAATGGAACAATTTCATCTTTATTGAAGAACTTTCATAGAGTCTATTGCCAGGCAAATAATTTTCATGAAAATAATACGGAATCCGCAACTATGGAGTGTTGTCTATATACAACCAATGACTGGTTTTAGGTAGATAATAAATTTTTCGAGGCCAAATAGCTATGATGCTACATTATACGTAATCAAGTTGGGATGGCGCGATTAAAAGATTATATAGTACAGTACATAAAAAATGCATTTTAAAACCATCATAAGAATTTTGGTAAATGATAGACACTTAATTTTATAAGCTTTCAGGCAATTTTGAGTTGTTTTTTTTTCAGCAAATCGAACAGGCAACAGAACATTACTTTAATGCTCAACAGTTACACGTACTGAATTCGTTGTTAACAACGAATTCAGTACGTTTTGTAACGTACGTTTTGCGAGTTTTTGTAACGCACCAAACCAATTTTGATAAACCTAAGTGCAGTTTCAGTAGTTCCTGAGTAGCTCACTAACGTTTTTTTCCGAATCGAATTGAATCGACGCTAGTGCGGGTCCCACGATTCGTCCGAAACGCCCACGCCGCAGCCCTGCCGGGCCGGCGCGTAATCCCGGCGCGCGTCGAGAACGAGAACACGGGTAGCTCTTGGGAACGGCCGCTGTATCAGAATAATCCAATAACGCTAAGTACGTTCACCTGTCGTACTTATACCTAGGTATTTGCTTAGGCTCGTTACGATACCGGCTTTCCATGCTCAGTTTTCGTAATGAGCGAGATGCCCGTACGGGCTCGTCTGCAGTTATTATGAAGTGTTTGCGAATTTCGTAAACAAAAAAAAATATTGTACGACTCAAGTCTGTTTTAATATATTTCGATAAAAAAAAATTTAACGTATGTGACGTGAATTTTTATTGAAAAATTACAGATGAAAATTTTTCCAAAAACGTTGTTATGGTTAGCTAGTGTGGTATTTTGTTTTAAGTAAAATTTCTTAAGGGGCGACTCGGGTGTGACTGAAAATTTTTTCGTACGGTGGAAGTAATATTATTACGTAGTTTCAAATTTCGCACCAAACGAAATATTTTAAATTCGAAGTGGCCCATATTCGGTAAGGGCAATGTCAATATAAAGGCATAATACGTTGGGTGATATTATGTTATTGATAACTATAATGATTATACCCACAACGTAGATAAACAATGAACTCCAACATTTTTGTACAGAGCAATTTCTCTTTCAATCAAGATCGCGAACTCGGTCTATACAGCATAGTCGAGAGCCAAACGAGCAGGCGAGCCCTCAGAGAGTAGATGACCACCGCCACCCATGGACACACATAATCCCAGAGTAGTCGCCAGTCCGTTGCCAGTCTCTTAGGAAGCAATATGATTCGTAAAGGAAGAGGATCGTGTTGATGAAAGAAGGTGAAGGGAGAGATACACCGGAACGCTCACTTACTGGACGAAACACTACAGCGAAAGCTGTTACTTCACTTAGTTCACGTCTTTGTTCTGTAAGAATGTGCGAAGCTCTTCACCGGTCTAGCTGATTCTTTTTTGTGTTACAGCGAAGTTGACCATGGTGTACCAAAGTAAAAACCACCATTCTACTGCGATCTAAAGTGACTTATTGATTTTTAGTTTAATTTAGACATCTGTTTTAAAACTAAACACAAAAGTTTTACGTCAATCGCGCGTAAGGGTTACACGAACTTGTACTTTTTTTTTTACACATTATTTTCTAAAACTAGCAAAACTAGAATCATGGTGAAGCCACGAAATTTTTTGTAACCCCTTAATGGTTCAAAAGACGCTGAGAAAATATTGATTGTGCATAGTTAAAAAAAGGAGGCTGGAAATAAAACTAGTTAGCATTACATCGAAACGTGTTTGTCTCATAATGTGAGTATTGCCGAAACTTAGTGGATATCGAACAACCAATATCCATAAATGTCTACATTGTAATACATTTAACGCAATACGTTATGCAACAGGACGCGGTTCGGGAGGAGCAGGTAGCTCTTTACTTGTCCTATGTCTTAAAAAGCTATACGTCTCGATCGATGCAGACGGCTCAGTGGTTGAGAGCGTCGCCTCCTAATCGTACGGTAGCTGGTTCGATTGCGATCATGGGAGAATTGACCGATGAGTTTTGAGTAAATGATGTACCACTGCAGACGGCGGTCGTCAGTGCAATGCATCCTCCCCGGTTCAGGGTAGGCCAGTGCCAAAGCTATAGTTATACATTGAAAAAAAAGACTGTTTAAAATAACAAAATGGGCAATTTCCTTAGGTTAATATAGAGTCTACATAAATACGACGTTATTTTCGTTAAGTAAATATTGCAGAAGTAACAAAATTTATTTATATAAATTAAATCTGTGTTATAGCGAGTCAAACATTTCATATTGTGTTAAAATAATCGAACCTTTAAATCAAATATAAACTAATTATAATCGTAACTTTGATAATTTTAATGGACAACCTTATGTTCATTTTAAACTTAAAATAAATATTTGTAAAATCTATAAGGGTGGGTTCTTTTCACTTAACTGGTACAGTGACAATTACTAGGAATTTCTATATTTTCAACTAAATGTTTTAATATATAACAAGTGCTCGGTATATAGGTACCGAGCACTTAATAACTATAAAAATAATTTAATAGCATATACTATTAAATGATTTTAGTATTTTTAACGAAACTACTTTTAGATTTCTAACAAAACTGTGTTCATGTAGTTTACGCTATTACTTTTGGTGAGATAGGAAAATCAATTTAATGTGCTGGACCCACGATACGGGAACTTTTATACATGAAGCTGTAAACATGTAAATGTTACACTTTGATGTCTGGCAAAAAGCCGAGAAGCGATAGTGTAGCTTATGCTTGTATGTTGTTACGCTTGTATGTGGTTTGAACAGTTTTTTTGAAACAATATACATGTTTTTCAGTGTACGAAGATATGACTCAGTAGTGGGACGATTAAAGTACCCGATAGAATGACATTTCGGGAAATTTTGAACTATTTATGAAAAGATCTCGAGCTAGGCTCCTCACGCGCAGACCTCTGTCGGCTGCCAATCACCGAGCCCCTAACTGATCCCGATGAGGATTAACAAAAAGTATGCGGCCGGGCCCGACCCTCCGGCTTTCACGCGCCGTTGGGCATCGCACAACTTTTTGTGTCGCCTCAACACGCTTGAGGTTTCGCGGACCCGTTTGCCTTTTATACTTGTTTATTTGTTGTTTTTTTTTTTCCTTTTAGTGCATCGAATTGCACAGCGTAAAGAGATTAACGTACGCGATACGTTTCAAATCCCCGCGTATATACGATATTTTTAACTTTGTAAGGATACACTGGCGATATTATTTTTAAACTTTTAATAAACGCACTGCAAATTCTTGAAAGCTCTAAGACAACAGTCACTTGATGTTTGTGATGTGCGTGAACTTCTAGAAATATGTCACCAAGTGGATAAGTCATTTAGAGTACGACCTTCGATGACTCTCAGGCAGCAGCAGGTGTGGCGGCTACACAATTTGAAAACTACCCGAGGCATAACGAAGACGCTTATACGACCACATCTAATCAATATTTTATTTGTTAATTTTATTTAATAATACCACAACACCTACAGATGTACTTGCATTGTGAACATACAATCGAAGTTTGTTCATGCTTCGGAAAAACCGCTTATAGAATTCACAGCGCGCTTTCATTATTACTGAAAACCTCTTGATGATTTTGCAAACTTCCTCCTAGTATGAGTCACGGAAGAATACTTCTGTTTCAAAATACTTTAAGGAAGGACTTCCTTCTTAAGAAGGAAGAAGGACTTATATAGAAAATGAATGAAAAGTAGACCGAAAAAAACAAGTCTTTTTGTCAAAAATCACTGTTGTTATTAAAGATTTTGTCAACACCGCTATATGTCTATGGATAAAGTGCAATAGTATTATCGATGGTGCCGCCTAAGCGTTCGGCTTGTGACGCATCTATCTTTTTACTGCATAATTTATATAGAAAAATATTTGAATTAGCGAGTGCAAATAAATGTTGATTTATCGAAAACATTGTCATTTTCAATTAACTCCTTCTTTGTATTATACAAAATAATGATAATTCAGTTACAATATTTCAATTCAATTCATAAAATAATGCAATTTTTCATCAACTTTTTCTTATGACATTATCACGTAAAATTATCGTCCGTAAACCGACTTTACAGACAACCAATTTTTTTTTTGTTAAAATTTCTGTTTAAATTTAGCGAATCTCAAGTACACTAACTAATTTGTCTGAATATAGATAGACGTACTAAATGTGCTGCTCATAGATCGCACTCTTACTGTAAGCCGTTAAGGAGTTCGATTGATCATAATATTCGATTACGACAATTAGTTGACCATAACGACCCGGTAGGTAACTCAAATATCCGGATAGCCTATAAAAGATTCGGTCAAGTATTGTTAATTTGCTGCAAAGAATTGAAGAGTTCCGTTACTTTATCATGGATCCCATAATCAGAATGTAACCAAACTCGCATCAAAGTACCCTTGAAGTACATCCTTTTTAATAAAAAAAGTATCACTGAAATCGATTAGCGTGATATTGAGTTATTCGTCCATTTGTCGCGCACATACTTCATACGATTTTCTCATGGATGCCATTATCAAAACTGAACCAAGTTGAAATGAAACCACAGGGAAAACACTAGCTTTTAAATAAATAAAGAATTATCAAAATCGGTTCACCCAGTCGAAAGTTCTGAGGTAACAAATATAAAAAAAAGAAAATTCAGCGGAATCGAGAACCTGCTCCTTTTTCAGTTTTGAAGTCGGTTAAAAATCCGTAACAAATCTAGGTATCATTAACGGTATCATTCGTCGTACATGCCAACTCCTGTTAGTTGTGATTCGTAGGTCCTAGATCACTAACTAACGCACAAAGCCGAGTCAATTTCAATTTCTTTTTCAAATATTTCAAATCACAATAACGGTATGATGTATCCGTGTCTTAGTAATTACTCAGAACTTTTGGATTTATTTTAAAATGTACTTGCTGGTGATTACCACACTCAATGAAATGTATTAGTAAGTAATTACCACATTTAATGAAAGGTACTTGTAAGTACCTTACATGCACTTTTCATAAACTAAATGATATTACGTAATTGTTAGCGATTACTATACTGAATAAAATGTATGTACTTGTTAGCGATTACCGTACTGAAATAAACGTATTTGTTAGTAATTACCGTACTAAATGAGAAGTGCTTATTACTATAATAAAGAGCTATAATTAGACATGCGTAATAATTATGGTACATTAACTATATTCCTATTCTAAAATTTGGGACGCATTGCCCTCGCGCCGGGACAATGTTCTTTTTTCTATGGACTCGGACTTTCTCCTTTCTCAGAAGCGGAGCAGTCACCGCGCCGACGTGTGAGACCACACAGCCGCAAGCGCATTATTTGCACGTTACGGCACCACAATAGCGCACCTTTTATCCCGAAAATTGGCCTATTCAGCGCGCGCAGGTAATCAGCGACGACGGCGGCCGGCGAGAGGCGACGAAATCCATACGGATAATCCTGCGCGGGGAAAAAAACCTCGACAACGGCCGTTTCCGAAAACAGATTATGACAAGCCTTATTTTGTTTGTAAACAGTACGGGGCCCTTTACAATCGACGATCGCAACTCGACACCTTCTCGATGCGTCGACGCAGCCGCGTGCAATGCCAAGGGCCGAGCGATTTATGTTACACGAGTGTCCGGGTTTGCAGGCGACGGCAAAGAACGGCAATTCGGTTTGAGCTATCTGATGTTTGCACATACTCCAAGATTGCCCTGTACTTATTATTAGTAATAGACAACTACGCCCTCGCTTTTGTGGCTTATGAAGCAGTGATATGTAAATTATATACAAAAGTGGATATAAAATCGTTAATTACAATATCTTACATTGTGTGTCTCTTGATAAATTTTCTTTTATTGTTAAATTAATCAAAAACACTTAAAATTATATGTTTAATATCCCCAAAAATATTTTGTATTAAATTTGATTTTGAAGATGTACAAAACAAAATTCTATAAAACTCTTCCGAAGCAGTCGTAAACTGAATATGAAAAACCACTAATTCTTCTTACAGAACGTAATATAACAACTAAAATGTATTTTCTTAATATACACTTTTAAAATGTGACAGCATTTTCATAACCTGTTTAGGATATATTCCTAAGCATTTACGGTAAATCATGTAGCAATATGTCATCGTCTCTCCGAGATGCGGCGCTTAATCCATTTTTGACGAATGCAGTTTTAAAATGGCAACGCCGACCCCGCTTGACGTTCGGCGGGCGGGGCCGCCATTGTGGTCGCTGTTGTGATATAATTTGATCACATTATACTGATACGCCTTTTGTCAGATACGAATGGAGATATCTTTGACGAATTTAACGCGGGCGCGCAGATGTTGGTTGTCAATGTAGTTTCGATGTTTACTTTTGGAAAAAAACACATTGTTAACGAAACAATGGCAACGCCTGGGTTTTGAAGTTTCAGTTCTTGTCGGTGTCGCCCGACTCTTTAATTTTTCACTTATACACTTAAAGTGCGTAAAGGTTTTTTCTTACTTTTAAAAACTAAAGAGATTATTAAATTGATATCAAGACATCCTACAAGTTATAGATAACAAAAGTACTCTCTATGGTGCGTTTTGACATGCACCGAGATATGTTGCCGAGTTTATATTGTGTTTATGAGTTTATTAAGATTTGTATGTTTGTTGGTTCAAATTATTAAATCGTCGAATATTCATCATCGATCGCTTTAAAATATTGACACTATGTTGAAATCGAACACGTTCGTATTTCTATATACCCAGTAGCATTTTCTTCCGATTTCTTTTGTACATTTGGACTATTGAACCGAACTACCATCTGGATTCTAAAAATTATTTAACTTATCCTCCAATAATGTAGCCTCAATTTTATTTCGATATTAGTATTTGATCTGGCTTCGTTCAAATAGAAACTGTGACTGCTATTGGAATTGAAATTGAATGCGGGTTAAGGAACAAAATCGAGAATCGGTAATGAAATTGAAATTGAGAACAGAATGAGATCGGAATCGGATGGGAAACAGAATTGTGAGCTGAACCAAGATTGGGTAGATAACAAGATCGATCAATATAAAATACGAGAGAATGGTGTAGTGGTAAGCTTGTTGTAGCAGCTCTTTAATAAATTCTAGAAAGACCATGGGATACCTAATGACTGGTGTAAAGCAGTCATTGTGTTCCTCTATAAAGGGAAAGGCTTACGGCAGAATTGCACTAAGTATATGCGGGATATCGAAAAGAGATGGGGTGCAGGACCAAGTTTTCTTTTTGCGAAACATTGCGGAAAAGTTTTTGAGAAAAGACCAAAAGGTTTTTTGTAGTTTCATAGATCTCGAAAAAGCTAACTATAGAGTAAAAAGAAACTATCTATGGAAAACGTTATCCATTCATGGTGTGAGTAGCGAATTGATATAGTCTCTGCAATCCCTATACGGGGGCTTTAATGCTTGCGTCAGAATAAGTGGGGCATACAGTTACTGGTTTGATATCCTAGGGGTGTCAGACAGGAATGTGTAACTTCACTATGGCTGTTCAACCTATTCATGTATAGCTGTCTGTATTAAGTGAAAGAGTATGAGTGTGGACTAAGGATGGATGAGCTGTCTGTCAAATGCCTCCTGAACGCCGACGATCAAGTAATCCTTAAAATTAATGAATCTGTTAAGAAAAGAGGTATGAAAGTAAGTGTCAGTAAAACTAAGATGGTATTGTGATATGAAAGAAGCGAAAGCACGACTGAATGCGATGTACTTATAGAAGGTGAGAAAGTCGAACAAGTGAGAGTTTGTGTACTTGGGTAGTCTGTTTACAAATGATAGTAACTGTTGAGAGAGATAGCGAAAGGAGAGCGTATGTGGAAAATTCCCTAATAAAAAACTTACCAGTCCGTATAAAAAAGTTAAAAAATCCTTCCTTGTTAATTCTACTGGCAGATAAGGCAAACCTAAGCTGTAGTGGGTCAAGTAACTTATAATTTTGCACGGTCAAAAAACTATTGTTAATGTATCATATTAATGAAGTGCAGACTACTACCGTCATATCGTATTTGACAAAATATCATACTTTATTAACATAAGGTTTTTACCGTGAATTTCTAATTTTTATGAAAAGTTTTCCGTATTAGGTATATAGACATTTTCGAAGATTTCTCTTTAGATCTATTTAAGAGGAATAATTCTTCCATACACCACTTTCATATAAACAGGATACGTCAAGAAAGTTGTACAGAGGCGCGATATATCGAATTGACCGACAAACACCATAAGCTCAAGCAAATTACACGAAACACATGTAAATCGATATAAAAACTTCAACGTAGTCGGTCCTAGCTATTAAACCTATTTATTAAATTAATAAAGGGATTTAGACACAGTTTTCACTGAAACTGTGTCTAAATCCCTTTATTAATTTCTAACATTATAGCCTTCATAAACAGACAGACAGATAAACGCCGCGGGAGGGCTTAAATTTGACAAATCATTTTAACTTTAAAGCAAAATTTTATAAAAGTAAATCAAAATAAAAATTATTCGTTCCTTCCGTTCATAATTTATAGGAAAGCAGATATAAACTTCAAAATCGAGTCTATCAATCAACTCGACAATTTATGTGAGAAGGTAAGCTATTAACCCGATTGCGAAAGGAAAAAAAATGAATTATTTCCGATTTTTTATGGGACAAGCGCAAAGGTACGTACGTAGGAACGCCAGCCAGGGCTCAGGCGTCAACTTGGAAGAGACATGTAAATATAAAGAAATTATAAATTTTTTCACTATGAATCGTATCGCGGCCCGAGTGTCGGTAAAACAACAACCGTTTAATATGGCGCTGTTCGCCACGACATTTGGCTTAATAGGTAAAACAGGCACCGCGCATGCTCAGTTTATAATGGCGGAATGAGGAACATAGGAATCAAAAGCGAAGTTGTAAGGATGCAATTCATAATTACGATAATAACTTTGACTGTCGATTCTTTTTTTTTAGGTACAGTCATTGACGCCAAATCGTATTGTATTAAACGATTTTGTAAACTATAGCAACAAATGATAAATGTATCTTGTGCAACAACCAATGAGCGGTGATGGTGAGTGGTTAAAGGCGTTGCCTTTAAGCCGGAGAGCACCGGATACGATCGTGACAATGATGGGCGAATAGGTAATTAATTTTTAACCTAAACCACAAATATTCTGTTTCAGACGAGACGCTAAGTTGCCGGTTACGTATGCTTTGACCGCATTGCTGACAACGGTCGTTTGATAACTTCCAACATGCACTAAGCCTGCGTAGGTTTAGTATTCAAATCCATCAGTCTTAAATAAAAAGATTGTGAGAATGTATACCTTCTCTGTGGTATAAAAGCGATAAATTAAACAGTTTACTAAACCAAACATTATCTCACAAAGAAACCGATGTCCATCTATTTGGAAGTTAGGTTAAGAACTAGCGAAATGGAAGCCGCCATTGCTAATGAAGACTTGTTAATTGAAAGTTACTCTGCCATTAAATATATTTTTTACACAGGTAGAAAATTAAGTAAGCAGGTTTTCATAGTACGTGATCATCGCTGTCCGTGCATGAACGTCCGCAACACAGGTGGAGTTGTCAAAGAAATGCCGAATCTTCAAAAAGCAAACCACCGGATTCCTACATATTTCCTTGTCTTGAGTGTTCGGAAACACTAGACAGAAGTATGTTCCACAGTCCACGTGCATGGTAGAAAGTTGTATGCACAACGTACCAACGGTCAACCAATCATCGACTTGTAAGCGGCAAATGTTGTGAATAGATATCATCTGGTGCTAATAGAACTATTTTTAGGACGTTCATCCCAACATACACGATAGATTACGCAAAGCTCAGCAACGTGTCTCTCAAGGCAACGGGATCAAGTTCATAAAAGATCATTGCGGCAGGTCGATTCGAGCACTTCTCCGCTATATGAGGTAGAATGTTAGAAAGTGTTGTTGAAGATTCATACCTCAAAAATAAGAATGGAGTGTTATGATGTACAGTAATATTTCATATTGCTGTGCATCATCTGGTTACAATATATGGAGGCGCTCAGAACAAGATAACATATTTTGGAGGTTTTTTCAAATGTTCTCAATAATATTTTTTATTACATGTAAAGGAGTAAAGAGCGTGGGAGCCACTAGAGAGCAGGCGATCACCGCTGGCCATGAGCACTCGCAACCCTGAAAGAATCATTAGTGCTTGCATATTGGAATTGATTAGGATATCTATAGATGGAGGGAAGGGTGAGAGAGCTGCCGGAACTCGCAATCATTAGACGAGACGTGACAGCGAAAACTGCTATTTTACATTCATAGTCTAAGAGAGTGTGGTATTTCACTGGATCGAGCCTGTCCATTTTTAAGTTGCAGCCAAGCTACCCACAGTATGACTTTATCACAAGTCTACTTACTTATAATAGAGCCATATTGTAGGCAGCAATACCGTTTAAAAAAAAAATGACTTGTAGTGATAAATGGATTATCTACGTCAGGAACGTGCGAAATTGATCATGATCAAAAGGCAAACTATAGCGAAACCCGGATTAACACGCAATAAGTTGATGCTATGTATATGTTAGGATTGGAAGGGCCTTATTCATTATGAGCTTTTACCGCCGGGAAAAACCTTAAATTCTGATCTCTACTGCCAATAGCTAATGAGTCTGAAGCCAGAAGTAGAGAAAAACAGCCGGAATCGTTCAACAGAGAGGGTGTGGTTTTTCACCAAGATAATGCCAGACCACACACATATTTAACCACTCAGAAAATATTGCGAGAGTTTAGTTAAGCAGTGTTAACACATCCACCACGTGGCCCTAACCTTTCACCCTCAGACCTTCACCTGTGACGGTATCTTCAGAATTTTTTAGTTAGTATTCGGTTAAAATCAAGAGAGGACTGTCAAAGTTTCTTCTCGCAGTTCTTTGATCAAAAGTTCCAAAATCTCAATAGCGATGCGATTATGTCACTATTTACAAAATAGCAACAACTTGTTGAATAAAGTGCATATGTATATCATAATTAAATGTAAATAATATATGATGAAAAGTTATCTTGAATTTGTATATAAAATATGAAAAAACCTTTTGTCGGACCTTAAACAATTTAACTTTTTTAGGGAAGGGTCTCATTTCGCGCCCATCACGGAATTTGAAGTGGGAACCGTTTAGATGGAAGAATAAAAACAACTAGACAAGTGCGAATAGGACTCGCGCTCTGAGGAGACCCTAAAACTTAATTATGTACTTAGAAATCACGTCTTGATTCGTTTTGTTTATTTTCGGTACTACCGATCCTAGCGAGGTATTTATTACTTTCGAGAATTTTGAAACTTCTGCTTTTCTTTAAAAAATTTCAATTTTTTTTACTATCCGATTTTTTTTAAATCTCAAGTTAAGCGGGAAGTTGAAAAATGTTATATTACGTTTTGGTGTAAATCATGATCCGTACTCGTAAAATATAGGGCATAAATGGTTGTATTTTGCTGTATTTTTTGAATACCTAAGTTGACTTTATACTTTAATTTTTAATAGCTCAGGACCTTAGACATAAGCATTTGCTATTAATTTCAATTCGATGCCTCCACGCGCCCCTAAGGAAAAGGGTCTTTACAGACAGAAGGATAAACGGACAGAGGGATAACGAAGTGATTCTATAACGGTTCCTTTTTCCTTTGGACCTACGGAATCCTAAAAATTGTCTATGTGCGTATGTGTTTAATAAGTCTCATTAGGAGGAAAGATAATCTAAACAATCAATTAATTTCAAATTATAACTCGTTTAAACTCAAGTTTGTAGGCTAGCTTTGTACAGTATTTAAAGTAAATAAAGGTGGTCCTTTATTTTGTCGAAGACAAAGTTGTCTCTGCGTATGTTATATATCATTTATTAAGCTATGTTTTGTGAGCTAAGAACTTAGGATATTCAAAAAAAATCCACTAAACTTAGACTTCCTGAAACTTCGATCTAGTTTCGCTCGGTAGATTTTGAGGAATCTCAAAAATAAAGTTTTTTAAAAAATGTGTTTCCAAAATAACTTGTAACTATCTATCGATCGATACCAAAATCTAACCAGCTCTTTTTCTCAAACAATTGCATCGACAGCCACAAACTCACCAGCAACCAACAAAAATCGGTTGGTTTGTTCAAGATCTTTGGGGATCTTTTGCAATATTTTATAAATCGGTATACCGATAGATTCGAAAATTCATTCAGTCGTTTTCCTTAAAAAACGACGTTGATCGTTGTTAAATTAATGAAAATCGGTTAATTTGTTTAAGAAATATTGTTGCAGAAATATTTTTCAAAAATTGTTTTGTTAGAATATTTTTTTAAAACTATTCTACTCTGATAAATTTTAAATTTAACCAGTTGTCTTCTCTTTAAAAAACAACGTCGATCGCCGCAAATTGCATCAAAATCGGTTGGTTCATTTGAGAGATACGGTTAACAAAGAAAATCTAAAAATTTTTTCAAAAAAAAATTATTTTTCAAAGATGTTTGGTAATCGGTCATCTTTTTCTGTTTAAAAACATCGTTCAAATCAAACAACGTGTCCCAAAGATATTGTAATTGAAAAATTAAAAAAAGAGCGGTTTGTTAATATACTTAGATTTTTGAATTGCAACAGCTCAAGACGTATTAGAAGTATATTATTGAGGTGGAAAAGCTTGAAAAAACATTAGAAACTATCTTATGAGCATGATGAGCTTAATAATTTATTGTTTCTTCATTTTAACACTTCGAACTCGATAAGAGGTTTCAGGTTTCAATACTTGTTTCAAAGGTTTTAAGTATCAGTTTCAAATATTTTCTGTGAGTTACAATATTTATTACTCGAGGAGCTCGAAGGCACATCGATAAATATCACAGCGAAAAGTTTCAGGGATGGCCTGCGGATGAAGACGTTTTACAGAATTATTTAATAACTTTTAAGTTACGACTATACGCTATCTTACGACTTTTTACTCGACAATGTTGAGGCAATAGTTAAAATTAAGACTGTCCAGAGCAAAAAATAATATGGATGTTTATATTAAAGATAACGTTTAAGATAAAGTAATTATTTTGAAACTTATCTTTAAGAAGAATTTTCACATTATTATTCCCTTTATATACCCAAACATTAGGGGCGGGGGCGGTCTCGTCGCAACGCTTGTTAAGTAGAAACTTGTTACAGTAGGTGCAAATATATATCTAGCCATAAACATTGCTAGTCAAAAAATAAATTTAGCATAATATAAAATCGGCTTTAATAATCAATTACAAACCGCCGTCCGCACGCGTCGCCCGCGGCCACGCCGCGATCACGTGCAGTCGCGAGGACGGACGCTCGGATTGCGTTCGGTCAGATGTCCGAGTGTTAATTAATGTTCCCGAGCGTGAATGTTCCCGATAACATGATGATGTTCCCGAACACAAACATTAATTAATACTAAACTCGAAAATTAACAGAGCGTTTTACCAACTTTGGACTTGACGTTTTCCGGACCTCCCGTGACGGGCGAATCGAAGGATTAAAATTAAAGACTTAATTATACCATTTACTTTAAAAATGTTATATAAAAATGTAAGAAAAGATTTTTTATTTAAGCTTCATTTTAATATAAATGTAACAGACATGATTTTAACATACAATTATTTTAGTTGTTGATGCGGTTGGTTATTTTCACTTGATTTTTTATTAAACAAGATATATACATTTTCTTAAATGAGTCGAGATTTAATATAATATTATTTTTAAACTAAAGTAGGCCGTCTAAAATTTATATATTACTTTAAAATTAATGTACTATTTCTTTAATGAAATTCCAATAATTATAAATGTCCGTGGATTATAAAAGTACATACTTAATAATGTCATCGTGTGACCATAACACTGTATTCCTTTAGGACACACACCAAAATCTAGACAGCCAAGTTCAATGTTAGGGCCTATAGATATGTTTTCGTATATCCGTGCACCCTCTGTATCGGGAGATAGCTCGGCCAAAACTGACGGCCTAGGGTTGTCACTTCATCTCCGATAATATAATTTGCAATTGTGCTATTAAATAGAGAAATTGTAAGAAACGCATAAAATCTTATTTAAATAAATAATTAAATTAAGTACTTTTTTAGTCTTACCAGTTTAATTTATTTTTACTTGAGAAAGAGGGTAGTAAAATTAGTTTTATAGAAATGACCAATTAGATAGATGTAATGTCAGGATTTCATGGCGCAATACAAAACGTATGTCCCTCCGGTTTACAATAAACGGATAGTGGAAAACCTTTAAGTGCCCATAATTTGTCGCTTTCACCATTTTAATTTTGTTTTCTGATATTGTTAACAAATCCGGTCGGCTTGCATATTTCATCAACAAATGTAATATTATCATTAGTACTTTGCTTCCTTATTAAGGAAGTTTACATCAGTGTTTACTTTTAAATAAAATTTTATTTGTTACATATTCAAATATTTCGCAATGATTTGTAACGGTTTTCTTCCTAAATTTCAAACTTAGAAAAGAATTTACAATATACGGTAGAATTGAATTATAACTTGCCTTCTGAAATGTGGATTACTCCTAAAATATAATATATACGCTAGAATTTTCAAAAAAAAAGAAGAGATATTTATTCTAAACGTTTTAATAATTTTATAGTTTATGTTATTATTTATTGATAAGTTTTGTAATACAAAATAATACATGTACTATTCCAATTGTGATTTATATAATTCTGTTAGTACAATTTTTATCAACATCAGCGAGGGCCCTATTTTCTTTCGAAATATATTCTCCCAAAAGACAACCCTATCCTCTGACGTCTAGTTCGGTAATGAAGCAATTTAAATGCATGAGGTTGGGCGCGCGCGGGCTGTGGAGGGGGAAACGTTTATCAATACGAAAGGTCTTATTTCTCATAATCTATTATTGTAATGTGCGTCTTGACACAAAGAAAATAAAGTCACTATTGCAGTAACACTGTCTACGAATGAGTAACATTTAAGTACAAACCGGCACAGTAGGTACAGTAGATAGTAGTTGCCCCGGGAAAGAGTGTGGTATATCAGCAGGTACAGCGCCGGATTATGGAGATAGAGGGATTAAAATGGCGAAAATGGTTTTTTCTGAGACGCGACGCCGACCCGTCACTCGACTCGCTCATCATCTAGAATAGAAGCCGGGACGACGACGTTTAAACGCGAAATTCTGTGGGATCGGGGCCGGACTTCTTCATTGCATGCGGGCTGCAATCCCATCAGTCAAAATTTGGATCTAATTGCACTTATAGTGTATAACTTGGTAGAATATATACATATACAAGTCCACTTTTTATTGATATGTGATAATATATTTTCAAAATCCGGAGGCTGTTATTGCGAATTAACAAAATTAATCAAAAAGTAGAATATTAAAACCGGCTTTATTTATTATATGTTTATAATTTTAGAGTAGTGAAGTGGCGGCTCAGTGGTACGATTTTCGTATCTCGAGCCGAAGCAGAATTTAGAGGGTTCGATAACCTACTAATAATATAATCTACTAAATCTAGTAATAAGATAATCTACTAATGAGCACGGCAAACTTAGGACATTTGTTTATTTGCCACGATCATTCGCTTACACGAAGAAATACACACTTCGAGGGGTGCCCTATTGGACTTATACGTGAATATGCGTTGAGTATTCCCTTTCTGTAATCACAATAAGGGGTAATGCACCTAATTGGAACGGTGTTTTTACAATATAAGTAAATATTATAAAAAAATACAATTTAACCTCTGCATCTGTAAACGTTTACCTACTGGTTATCTTGCCATGAACAGTAACAGCATTTATAATAAAAATTGAAGTTCTAATTTGTTTTTACTAATGTATAACACCCACACAAGTATTTCTTATGTATGATGTTGCAGTGAGTTCAGCCGGAATTCATTGTCTCATTATAAATTTACTGTCTAGTAAATAATAAGACATTGTAATTGTGATATATTGTACGATTTTAAAATGCAGACTAGCCGGTCGCAAAGACTTTCTAGTAGGTGACGTGTAGGCTTTTTTTTATATAAATTTTAAAAATATTTAAATTTTTTTATTGACCACGAAAATATAATATTAAAATGTGAATTACTTCAGTATATAAATATGATATTTGTTAATAAGTGAACCACAACGCCACCCACGGGATCTTGACGTAACTATGAACATAACTATTTGTATCTACAATACAAATATTAGTATACATTTACAAATATACGATCACTGGTATGCACATCGACTAATATTTACATATAAAAATTATTCTCTCCTTCTTGAGCCAACGCTAACGAAAAAGAAGATTCGTTTAACAGAAGAATAAACAAAGACAGCAGAAAGTCTGCAATTCTAAATGTAAGTTTTCAGTAAATATAAATTTTATTATTTCTAATATGAATTTTATGTTACTATTTTATAAAACACTTTTTTTAAAACAGTGGTTATAGGAGCTGTTAATTTTTTTTAATACAACTTGTATTTAAAATATATATATTAGTACGAATGTTTTTTTTCTTGCCATTCATGCATTTATATAAGTCTGTAAGTACATTATGAGTAAAATGAAAAAAAAAAAGATTTTTGATTAATATCTTCTAAACAGTTCAGAGTTTAATAACGCTAAGCAATAGGGCTCATCTTTAGGACAAATGAAGACATTTGAAAAAAGATTTAACTCATTCCATTGCCTATATTTTTCTTAATCGATAGAACAAACATACGGACAGACTAAGGACAGCGCTAAATGTTTTTTTTTATTACATATATTAATTGTATAAATTGTATTAATAATTAAAAAAACAGTCTAAAGACATATTTGAAGTTCCTAGATGTAAAATCATTCATTTTTCTATGACTTTTTCATTTAATTTCGGTTTTTCAACAATTTTATGTTGTGAAGTTGTCTCAACGCGGCCTGTCGAGAGTAGAGCACACCCACACGCTTACGTGTCGTGAGGCGTGCAAAAGATGTTTAAATAATTATATAACGGTAAACTTCTATCTTTTTATGCCACTATTGAGTTCCATTAATATAACTATATTATAAACAAAATAAACATGTAAACATCCGCATACACCCACTTAAATTTAGGACGAACTTAAACAAATCTCTACTTGTACAATCACACGGACGTGACCAGGACATTATAGGACATGTGACGTCGTTATACTCCGTCATGAACGACAGCTGCACCTGAAAGAGTTAGATTTGACTTTTCATATATGTGTTATTCGTTAAAAGCTGTTACAACGTCACAGTAAAGTCGGTATATATGGTAGTGTTATTGTTAGTGTAATGCTAAGTATTCAACGCTGGTATTATATGAGAGGTCGCACTAGTAAATATTACGAAATTGAAATATGTTAGAATCTTCTAGTCTGTTTGCCAAGTTCAAAAGAGTGAAAAATAGAGATAAAGCTTCTAAAAATATTTATTTTTCACTATTTTGTAATACGTGGTAATGTTAATATTTTTTTCTTTTTAGAAAAAAAAATATTATTCAGAATTTTTTTGTAACAAATTGTTAACTTGATAATCAGCAAAATTTTTGAAAAAAAAATTTTATTTACTCCATTAACGAATACCAATTACAATTTATAACAAAAATCTTAACTATTAGTTTAAATAATGGAAAAATAAAAGAAAACATTTTTAACAATAAAAAGAAATTCAGAACTTCACCATGACAACAAAATATTTAAAAAAAAAACATCAAAAATATGAACCTAGTCTGTTTGTTCATAAACAATTTATCAACAAATGATGTACGTAAAAATATTTTCTCCAGTGTTACTTAATGCCTTTGTTAAATGCAAAAACAGCCATTACAAAACATTTTATACAAAAAAATTAAAAGCATCATTAGCATTTTTCATTTTTTGTTAACTTAGAAAAATTATAATAAACTAAATATACAATTTCATAAAACTTTTATCGCGTGATCTTCTTAAGTATTTATATAAGAACGGCTCCAAAAAGCAAAATATTATTTAAATCGCTTTTTACGAAAACGGAAGTTCGTGAACAATTTGTTAGTTAACAATTGTATGACTTATAGATAAATTGATATATTTTTTTTCCAACGGGGTTGTATTCCTTGCAGTTTATTGATGGCACCATAATTCGTCAGAATTTTAATATTGATATTTTATGTCATATAAAAAAAACGTGGTATACCCTCACCAGTGCCTGTGCTCTAGTCCCGAACTGGCTGCGCGGAGCCTTATTGCCAGTGCCAAATTAAAATTATAAATTACGGAGGTACAGTGCAGACAATAGATACTTTTTTAGAAAGCTTCCTCCTCTTCAAGAATCTTTTTTTTTATTCTTAAATTTTAAAGTTATTGACAAAAACTAAAAACCTTTCTTTTTATATTAATTTTTTAATAACTTTACCAATTTTTTATGTACAGTGAAATCCTTACAAAACATTTTTCTAGGCGTCATTCCAAATCCAATGAACTATCGCACATATTTTAGGCAATTTATCTCTATTTTATATGGTTTTAAGATTGTCAAAAAGACTTATTCTCAGTTTTATTTTGATAAAAGCATTTTAATTATCAGTTCAATGGTAATTAGATTACCATTTTAGTTAAACATCTTTGTGTAAAGGTAAAATTTGTATAAAATGATTTAATTTACAACCTCATCGATTTTGATTTGCCGCAATTCATGATGGTATAATTTTATGACAGTTCCTGTGATTTGACTCAATCCCCTTAGTTATTTCATAAAAAGATCACTAAGAAAATTGTCTGTGACACACTAAAGCCCAAACGACCGACGCAAAAATGAGTCCGCAGGTTATTTAATTTTCCAAGTACTATAAAAATTACAATAATAATTTTTTTTAAATGAACGATACAACCCTAAAGAAATTCTTTATAAAATTGTTCGGAGTCAATACCCAGTTATTCGTATTTTCGTTGCGACCTCATAGTACAAAAAAGTCAAGTACATTCTCGTTCCTTGCATTGCCAGTGAAAGAAGCCTTAATTTATTTCCATTATTCGAAGTCCTTCACCCCTCGATCGCTGTCAGTCAGCGCCGTACGTCGACGGCGGGAGGGTGGAGTGAGGAGGACGTTTCTTTTATGACGAGAAAAGCCTTATGAGTATATTTCCTCGTTACCATCTATGCCTTATTGCAATACAATAAAGTGGATTTTCAAATGGCGTTAAAAAGTGAATTACGGATATTTTATTGTACAAAACGTTTAGCAGGGGAAGAAATGCGCGAGGCGAGCGCTCGCGGCGGCGGTCGGCGTGCGTCTGACAGGCTCGCTTTCGCGCTACCTGCGTCACGCGACCGGGGGTAGACGCAAGATTAGTTCGATTGTTCTGTTTTTGAAAATCGAACGGAGTCCGTACCAACGAATATTGACGGAAGAGTGGCGTATTTTGTTAGTTATTTTTTTTTCACTTTAATAAATTAAGTAGTCTCTTAAATTTCCAATATGAATTTACCCAAAACCCACAATTACAGTTTTTATTACCACACCCGATCTCGCATCACGTCTATCGTTCGTGCCGTGGGCGATACATGAAAATCGATCCTTAAAGAGTAAACTCCCAAAAACTTAAATCACATAAGCCCGAGCGTACATATAAGTATTCCAAAACCGTACATATAACATTCTACCGTTTATTATATCAGAACAATCAGTTATGATCTAAAAAATCATTTTTAATTACGGCCCACCTGTAAATTATTGTGATGCAAACAAATTGTTTTTGTTATCCACCGTCCCAAACCCCGCGAGGTAGTAAAGGGGTGTGTCCACAAGCGAGTTTCATTCAGTTTTGTAACAATTAATAGGAGCTGTCGGACCGCTAACTTGATAAATGCGCCGCCGGCAGTTAATTACAAAGATTCACCGATAAACATGTCCGTATGTCTGTGTGTCGCTTTGCTGTTACATGGCAAGTATATAAAGTTATATTTTGACTAGTAGTGACCGCGGTTTTGTTCGTGATAACGTGCGCGGATAATTAACGCAATTTCAATCGACAGCATTGATATAATAAAAGCTGTAGTTAAAGAAAAACCGTCTACAACATATGCTTAATACATTTCTTTTTTTCTATATTTCATGTCTAATTTCGTATAATCAACTAGTTGTTCACCCGCCACTTTGCCCGGATGGACATATAATGTATTCCTTCATCTTTTATATTGATCAATATTGTTGTCAATCTCGATCGATTCCGCTTTAAATTCTCGTCCCGAAATTCTTAATTCCGATCCTATTCTGAATCTTAATCTCTGTCCCAGTCCCTAATTCTGTTCCCGATCTTAATTTCGATACGGTTACCGGTAAATTTACATTTTGAAGAAAACCGAGGACAATGCAAATATGACATTAAAATATACAATATATTTGGGAATAGTATCACTTTTCACAAGTCGAAAAATTTTACAAATCGGTGTGGTAGTTCGGTTCAATAGTGCAACACAGACGGAGTCAGAGAAAAACGCTCTATTAGCATTTCGATTACGTACGTATACGTTAAGTATTTACGTAGGTATGTGCATTATATATATATATATATATATATATATATATATATATGTATATGTACATTAAGTAATCAAATAAATGTGACAAATTTTTAAGGAAATTGATTTACTTTTCGAGTTATGCAACCAGAAATATACGAAAGCTGAATATTTTGTATACATAATATATTTTAATTATATTTAAATTGTAGTTATATCGGCCTGCGAGCGGCCAAATGTGTGCTGGTCATGAATATGAAAGGAATCAGTGGCTAAAACTGAACCCCGTTTCACTGCATAAATGCATTTTCATATTTATATCATTCCCTTCGTTTCGCTTACGTAAACATAGAATTCATTCCTACCTCTAATAACGATCCCATCCAACATTGAGAGAGAGATTAAAAGTGGAACTACTACTTCCAATAACGGTCTTCACTTTAACTTAGATTCTGCTAAGACTTAGATTAACATCTCAACTTTAATCTCTATTTAAAGTTCTCGTTCTAGATTTTAATCTTAGGCTCCTACACGTCTGGATCTAGATTTCTCTCCCCCCCCGTCCTGCTTTTGCTTTCGATATCGCTTTCAGTCCTGTCCCGTTTCTTGATATTGATCATAATGTTATGTACATAAGTTATGTTGATTAATTTGATGTCAGTTTTGAGTGATAGACAAGGTAAAAAGTTTTTCCTTTATATAGCGCATACTTCGGTCAAAAGAACAAGTCATTTTATGTTTAAAAAACTCAGATTGGTTCAGTAGTTGTCGAGAAAAACAATCTAAAAAAAAGATACATTTCTCTCGTACACAGTATGTTTTAACCAAATGTGCAACTATTTTGAAATCTATAAATATGAGTAGTAAAACAGTTTTTTCAGGTAAAAAAAAGACAAACATAATCTTTCGCTTTTATGCACGGCTGATGTTCTAATGAGAGTCATGACCATTTCCTTTGCGAAATTCGGCGTCGTTGGGTATAGCAGTTTATAGCCGTAGTAAAGAAAAATACAGAAATGGAGAACGTGTACATTGTACATGACCGCCAAATAGTCGAAAAGGTTCAATCGACTATTCCTACACTTAGAATCGATGTTAATTCATTGAATAATCAATTATATAACCGAGCAGGTAAAGTCACGGGCAAAAGCTAATATACGTACAACATCTTCGGAAACCGGCACAGAATCCCGGACCACTAGGATTTCGTCATCAAAGACATCAGCGCTGAGCGGGTCGCGGTGGGCGTGCGCGCCCGCGATGGCTATCTCGCCGGAGTTACGGACGCCGTGATGGGGCGCCGCCCCCAGCGCCCGCCGAGGAAAAAGAGTAGCAAATAAACGGAATAATTCATCTTCCGTCGCTGGAAAAAAAAAATACGGCCAAGCGCGAGTCTCGTTCTCGCGCCGGAGTTCTGCTTGTGGCCACATAAAAGAATAGATAAACCGGATGCGATAAAAGGAGATTAAAAAACAAACTATAGTGAATTGTTTATTTACTATTTTCATTGTTGTGTGTTGAATTTTTAAATCCTCCTTGTTCGTTTTAATTTAGTCGTACCCTTTTAGAGTTTTCGTATTTTTATTAATGTTTTATTAAGTTTTGTCTTCAGAAAGAATTGATAAGTAATGATAAGTGGACAAACTTTTTTCAACTATATTTAATTTTTAATAATGTTAAATTTCTTATACTAGTTTTTCCAAATGCAGTTTTCTAATTTTTAACAATATTACATGCAAAAATTTTCTACACTTTCATTTATCAATTGAATGTATTTCTCGGTTAGTCGCACCTGGACGTACTCAATTTCATGTCTGAAAGAAGAAATCTAAAAAAATACTTCTCACGATCACTTGGAGCTTAATTTGCTTAAGTGCCGTTTAAAAAAGCTTCATGGTTTCAAAATTAATTCGTTGTAACGCTTAGAGCTTTTTAAGTTATAAATTATTAAGTGGTCATTATCCCTTAGGGACTGGCGCGAGTTTCTTATTGTTTGGAGTGAGTGTGCTGGGGGAAAATTGGTGTTTTTAAATCTACAGAATTTTCCTTTTTCATATATGTATATTGTTGAGGTTCTAAAATAAGGAAAAATAAAACCATTTAGTTATTTCAAATCTATTTAAGTAGGATCATTCAACGACATTTATTTCATTAATTACGTAATTAATAACTGTTTGTACGTTTAATAATGACACTAAAAATGATATATTCTACACGTACTAATTATGGTCTGCTACAACAACAATTCTAGAAATCTTTTTATAGTTGTAATTGTATCAGAGCGGAACAACGCAACCGTAGGTAATGCACACGCGTTAAGAAAAATAAATGTACTTGCTTCTTTCGCAAGTGTAACGTCGACTTACCTCTCGTTCTTTAGAGTTGTAATAGTAGAAGAATACACAAACTTTAGCGACAGACGTAGAATACTTTAGCTTCAGTTGCTTTTATCCCAACTTTATAACTTTTACTCCTGGTAGCACCAAAAGCAAACACGTAACCCGTAAGACTTGACAGATCGTTCATACATCGACTGGCAAACCTTACGGACCATTTGTTTAATTTTGTTACTCGCCGTTGATCTGCTGTTCACACACTTGACTTTTTGGTTTCTTTTAAGTCGCCCTTCTTTATTTTAAGCTTTCGAGTTGTTTTTGGGTGGCGATCTTATTGATCTTGTTGTATTGTGGAAGGAATCAATTTCATTGATGACGAGTGATTGACTTTTGACGATGTATGAAGTAGCACATAATCAATCTGCTCAGAGGTAGATTTGAATTCACCGAACAAATGACTCCCAGTAGTATTCGTATTCGATAACTAAGTGTTTTTTTGACTTAGGAGTTCATTAAATTTGGGTCTATACTACGGAAGTTCTCTTAGCGTTATACAACGAATAATTGAAATGATCTACAACACTTGTTGATCCAAAAGCGATACGACAAAAATGTGAAGTCTCGCCTTGAAGGGTCTTACTAATTCATAGGACAAGCGCCACGTATCACGTATCAAGGCAGAGCGCTTTGGGATTTACATGTACCTACATGAAAATTAAAATTAAATTAAATAATACAAGCTCCATTTTCTTCTCGAGGTCAATAAAGTTTTAATTTTTATGCATTCACCCTTAAAAAGTACAACTTTCGAAATGTATTAAAATACGAAATGAAAATGTTATTAACGGAAAATTGCCGCTGGGTGTAGACGGTGACCCGCTGAAACGACAGGTTTGTAAATTACATTGTTTATTATCGCTTTACGAATATGTCACAACACACAGAGTAACGTTCAAAACAATAATTTAAATATACAGTTATGGCAAAGAATATTGTTAGACCGACACTATAATAATTTTATTTATTAGAGATATCGTGGTCAATCTGTGAAGATTAGAGATTTGGGATTGGCAGTACCGAAGCTCAGTACCGTAGTCTTAGTTCTGAAACGCATCGATTCTGACTCGGGTAGGTTGCTGTGGCTCAAATACCATTTTATTATCCCTTTAGTAAATAACCACCCTAACAACTAGGTTTGCTTGGCATCTTTCGAGCTTGCCGTGGGAATATATAACTTCTTACGGAAAAACTTGCTTATGTTTATTCCCAACAATAAACATTCAGATACGTATTTTATTTGCGTAGTGCCATATGTAGTTTATATCGTGTAATGCTATTTGTTATTGAGAAACAATAAAGTAGCAACAATGTAATTATCTCAAAATTCTGCTAAACGGTGCTAAATCAAGAAACGTTTAGATATTTTTTTCATGTCGCTAATCCCTGAAAGAGACTTATATCTATAAATAAAGAAAAGCCAAACTTCATCAAAGCGTATGTACATAAAAACTGTTCATTTAAAATTATAAGACTTCAGGAGGTTATTCAACATCAGGTACTCCGTCTTGTATGTATTTCTCACAGACACATCGTATTCGTTAATCATTAGCTGGGATTGAAAGTCAATGCAACGCATCAAGTGCATTGCGACGTATTATTTTATACACCGTATTGCAGTTCGTCGTACTGGACCGCAATACATTACAGTAACACTCATCACGGTGCGTCGACTCTAATTGTCGCTTGCATGGAGGTAAGTATGCACTATCGTCGGCCGTATGGATCGGCCGTTAACTTTTGTTTTTAGCCGACTTCACTGATGACTTTCTACCATACGATTTTGTTTTAATCAAGCATTTGCATTCAGAAAGTATCATTCATTGACGTGGAACTGATGAAGAAGACCACAGGTGGCCACCGGAACTCCTCAATGATAAGTATTGCGCGGGTGGCGAAGACGTCTCGATTATGATAATTATTTATGACAGAGTAAATCGAAATAAATGATTCTAACGAAAACGGTGCCTTGGAACTGATCCGATGATGTAGCCATAAGGTAGGCAGCAGAACTCCATATTGGAATCATCATGAGATGCACGCTGACTATAATTGATTTTTAACCGATTCCAAATAAGGGTGGAGGTTCTGTGTTGGTCGGCATGTTTTTTATACATGTTCAGTTATAATTTCGTCAATTAAGAACCGATTTCGAAAATCATTTTTTTTTTGTTTGAAAGAAACTCCCGAGATTATCTCATAGACAAATCAGGATGTAATGGTGAGATCCCAAGGAAATCAAGGGACATACTCAGATATTGTCATGTATAGTGTCATGAAGCTCATTTTTTAGTTATTAAAGTTTTTTCCTCTGGTAGTTATGATCTCACGCTGTTGAGCTGATGTGGAAGCCACGGAACTCCTTGACGGTTAGGGGTTAGGAGAAGTAATTTTAATTTTGTGTAAGCCTAGTTAGTATACATAAAGTCGAAATTACTTATTAATCTACCGACATATATTCATTCATTTATATAATCTCAATGTTATAATCTTAGCAGGAACACATCGGAACTTTAATGATAAAAGTAGAAATAGGGTGAATTAATTTAATGTGGGAGTGAATGAGAATGTGATCTGTATAAATTGTAGAACTTTCATATTATAGAGAATGAAAATAATTTATATAGATCTTGTAAGAATAATTTGCTAGATGCAGTCCGACTAACAACGACTAATGGACGAAAATTTAGATTCGTAACTGCTTTTTCGCTTGCTCAGTACAAAAGCAAAGGTGATTCACGGCCGATTTTACTAACCATAGTTAATTCTACATGCAAAGTAGATAAATTAATTATAAAATTATAATTACTCGATAACTGAAAAATGTGAAAATATAATAAATTAAAAAAAAAATAAAACCGCCTTTGAGAACCAATGTAAGTAATTTTTTAAACAGCCTTCAAAAACTACTAATTAGTTGTTTTTGAAGTCGGTTCCAGCTAAAGATAAATCAGACACACTATATCTCATTAGAAGAAGATCTCTTCCTCAATATTTAATGTTACCTGTTCATGTTAATGAAATATATATGTTGTTTTGCCTTGCTTTAGCTGGAACTGAATCCAAAAACATCTAATTATGGTTGTTTTTGAAGTCTGTTAAAAAATATTTGCATAGGTTTTGAAGTCGGTTCCAGCTAAAGATAAATCAGACACACTATATCTCATTAGAAGAAGATCTCTTCCTCAATATTTAATGTTACCTGTTCATGTTAATGAAATATATATGTTGTTTTGCCTTGCTTTAGCTGGAACCGAATCCAAAAACAACTAATTATGGTTGTTTTTGAAGTCTGTTAAAAAATATTTGCATAGGTTTTTGAAGGCGGTTTTATTTTTAGAAATGTAATCGGTGAGTTGACGGTCGGTTAATACTCGACGCAATATTCTACGGTATGTCACGAAATATAGGTAGGTTATTTACGCTAGAAGCGAGTTTACTGATAAAATTTTAAACCTATGATCTAGTATTATTATCGTTTTTGACGTGATAACGTCTTATAAATCTATGAACGCTGGCTGCACGTACGAAAAAGCATGACTCATTGTCGCGTTCCGCCTGAGCCGAGCGCACGAGCGAGAGCGCGGAACAAGCGACAGAGAGGCACGATCGGCCGAAGCGCTCGGCTTTTGATGCGTTTATCTCTCTTTCACTCTATCGGTCGATGGAGGGAGAGATACAAAATATGATAATTATTTTGTATCTCTCACGATGATACAATTATCATTACTAGATGATACAAAATAATGATAATTCAGTGATAATAATTCAATTCAATTCATAAAAGTATGCAATTTTTCATCAATGTTTTCTTATGACGTTATCACTTAAAATTATCGTCCGTAAACCGACTTTAGAGACAACCAATTTTTATTATATATAAAGGACAGCCAACAATGTCTACACCGAGACATGTCGATAGGGCGTACTTACAAGGCGACACATGTCCTAGAGTATATACATCGATTTCTATATAATAACATTTGCAATAAATAGAAATTGATAATGTAACAAACAATAGTTTCCGTCGTTTACGTACCTAATGCATTTAGTAATTCAATTTTAAGTGCGTGCACTTTGTGTTGGAACTAATTTACTTAATTCCCTTTCCATATGTTAATGGATACTCATTCAATACGAAATTCATCAATATTTAGGCAATGTTCCAAAACGCTTTAACTTAATTAAATTAAAACATTTAAACAATAATGTTAATACAGGTGTATACAATATTTAGGCATTGCGCAAGCATAGACATTCTTAACTTAACTTAAATTACCGCGAACCATAATTTTTATTCTTAGTAAATTTAGCGTTATTATTTATTTAGCTTAATTTTCTGATAGGTACGTGATTCTGTTTCCGTTTGCGACAAAACAGCGGCTTTGCTTTACGGCACACATCAAAGGAACGGGGCGACAGAGGTGCGGCATGATCAAAAAGAAAATCGGTCAGTCTCGCGTGGCGTCTGACTTCTGTCTCTTTGGATTCCTTTCAATTTTCTTACGATCATCTTCGAGTGTAATGCCCATTAACATAACCAAGCAGATGAGGTTCGATTATGTAAAAAATATGCCTTAGCAAGTAATTAATAGTAAATGTGTGTTAATTAGGTATATTTTTTGTTGGTCATACATTTTAAAAGTGTTAATTATTATTCTCGTATCATAAATTTACCGCTGTAGAATGCACCGGTGCGTTTTTAATTTTACGAATAGCGCAAAAAGACAAGACGTTGGATCCAACGACAACGCTAAGTTGCCTAGGCCTGCAAAATCACCAGAAATTGCTCCAGTGATTGTGAATTCGTATCTGCTTTTTTTTACACGAAGAGGAGTTGACAGTTAATTCATTACTTAATCAGTTTTTACGTAAATTATAATACATACTGCTTAGAATGTAAAAAAAACGTGCATATGTTCGAATCAAACCATCAATACCTTATAATACGAATATCATCGTCTGTAAAAAAATCGGAGTAAGCTGAAGTTAATAAATTATAATACCGGCCAGTAAAATATCACAATATCTGCACAACGTGAAATAACAGTTTCAACTGTTGTATTCCGTTCAGTGAGTGAAAATTCCGGTAGTCCTCTTCCCTGCCCGTAATAACATGTCTCATTCCGTCCTAAAAGTTCCGGTGGCCCACTCCCCTCTACAAAAGACGTCCTATTCCTCCTCGAAAGGCCGCCAAGGCGCTTATGGCTCCTTTGGGATTGCGAGTGTCCGTGGGCGGCGGTGATCACCTACTCTCTGTTGGCTCACACACCCGTTCGCCAATGCTTTAAAAAAAAAGTAATAATTTTATCCATTTTATCATCGCCGGCGCAGTCCGCCGTTACTGCGACTACCGTTAAGTAATAATGTTTGTAGGATTTTTGTAAATATCGAAATAAAAAGACGAGTAATTGTTAAAAAATATATGTATAATTGTTTAAAAACTCATCATTTACAATTCAATTTCATAAGAAATACCCGAAAGTTGTTTACACCCCGTGTAAGGTCATAGAATCTATAGCTAATTTTTTGTTTTGATCTTCACTATATTATATTCACTTGTTATTTTTTGTATCACTCAGATGCGTTTATAGTCGTGAAATATATAGTAGAATGAAATATATATAGTTAAATACAAATTTGAAGTCTATGCGATTCCGATTTGAGGAATTAATTTAATTTTATCACAAAATATTAAATGAATTCGTCAAATTCCAAAAAATAAAGGAACCTTCGATCTCAGAGTCTCATAATACAATTATTTTTATATGACAACAACCTAAGCTTATAAAAGAAAAATAACAACAAATTTTCATACAAGTCGTGGAGAACGTTTGCTCTAAGATTTTATGACGCGCCATTCCCAAAAACTATTACAAGTAGATATTCATTGTAGTTTATACGACATTAATGTCGACCGACCGCGACATGTAAGAGAAGCCGCCCCGGGGGCGTATTCTCAAACCCTTATAACTTAATGTCGTGTTATATATATTTATTAGGTCAAATATTAAGGTTTAGTCGTTTGTTTAAACGTTAATAGTATCATGAAGTCGTCGTCTGCGAAAGTCATGCTTTTAAATAGGCATGCATTTAGCACAATAATCAATAATTAAACGAAGAAATATCAGAATCGATATGTTACATGCGGTAAAGTTCCAGTCTACCCGATTTTTTTAATTTTCTTTTCTTGGGAACGAGTATGGGCTTTAAAATATAACCTACTATTTAACAAAATATGTTGTTAGAAATGACGATCTTTATTTTATATGAATTAAGAAACATCGCTAAAGATCGCTACTTTTACGCATATATTTTTATTAGTCCAAATTGAAAAGATGTTGAAAGATTTCGAAATACAATTACATTATAACAAAAGCATTGTATGACAATTTTCATAAATGTGTTTCATTTGTCTAACAAAATAAAGACTCATCTAAATTCATGGATATAATATACGCAATGCCAGAATTCGACTGTTTTCTTCTGCTTGGACTTACAATTAAATCGTTAAAGTTTTTTATTCTCGTCCTTGTCCTTGTCCTAAAGGGCGCGAGCGGTAGTACTGGGGCAGAAATGCTATACCTTGTATGACGTTATCTGTCTTTCTCTCATTCCAGATATTTAATGGTTTTTATTATCTAAAGAGCCCATAACTCTTCAGCAATTCAAGCTATTTTCATTACAGAATTCTTCAAAATTGGAACATTGATTTCGCCATAACCACCTATCAAAAGAAAAATATTTACTTCCACATTTATAGTAACCTCTGGTCCGTATTCTGTATTTCGTCACAGAGTCGTATATATATTTTATAAATTGAGTCAGGTTCGAAATTAAATTCTATTAGTATTTTTTTTAATTTTAAGCGGTAAACGATCTGGCTAGACCCAGAAAATAAGTGATTAACGCCGCCCATGTTCATTCGCAAGCCCAGAGGAATCTCCAGTGCGTTGCCGGCCTCTTGGGTAGGAATAGGGCATCTGATAGAGGGGGAGTGGGCTGATGGACGAAAGAATGGTGTGATAGAAGGAGGGAGGTGGTCATCGGAAATCCCATTCGCTAGACGAAATGCAAGAGCGGAATCTGTTAGTACACGTCTGTATCCTGTGGAAGTGTGGTATCTCACCAGTCCAGCCGGCCATTGCAAATTGCAAGTTTTCAACAGCGTAATTCTACTAGGCTTTATACTACACAAACGGTGAAACGTTAATAAGCAAAGTTATTATATCGCTATACATTAACACAATATATTTCCAAGCCGACATTATTTCTATCGACTTCAAAATAGGTACCTCGGGAAAGAACTTCGTAGCAGAATAAACTTGACATTTTATGACAAGCTTTAAGTGCTCCACCACAGGAACACTGGACTTTTAACGTATTTTAAGACCTTCTCGAAACAATGTATACGAACTTAAATATGATTTGGAAAGCATTACTTCGACATTTTCGTGTTTAAAAAGCCTCTTTTTTGTTGCGAGACAGCTTAATGTTTCGTAAGCTTCGAGCACCGTTTTAACACCTTCATAAAAAATAAGTGTTTATTATACGGTATTGAAGAAAAATGTGATTTTCACAGAAAGAGCAGTTAATTCTGTGTCTATTTATTTACAAAACTTTTCTCTAACTTTGATGTTGTTGTTACGAAAACGCCATCTATATTAGCAATATTTGACTATGTCAACATTGTTTCATTAGAAATATGATATTAACGTTATTATGAATATTATATGTTTGTATCTAGAGTTGCCACTAACAAATTAATAAAATTTATAGGCATTAGGAGATGTATAGGGACGTCAACATAAATACATTTTTTATATATAAGCTTACGCCTATTTTCCAGAAAAGCCGACAGAGACCATAGATATCCGTATGAAAATCTTGTCTGTTTCCTTACTATTACTATACTTGTACATTTCTCTTGCTTTAATGGCAACTTTCCATGCTGGCTTCTCAGTTCCAAGTGCCTAAAACTTGGCTCAACCTTAAATTTCCAACAAACTGGCCTTCATCAAATCTTTTAGGGCACGCCTTACCGACTCTTCATTGCGAAAATTCGCTCTATAAATTTATGTTGTTAGTCTACTTTCAGTCCTACTTTCTAGATGACCAAAACAGCTCAATACCTGTTAATATCACCTGTAACTCGCACCGCGAATGTACAATCATTTTTTGCCCATCAGCGTGTGAGAGGCATTTGTTATACTACTCAACCATTTTTAGTCCACAATCATAGTCTTTCAAAGCATACAGATAGATCCACGAATAGGTTGAATTACCGCGGTGACCATACACATACCCGTCTGACAACTCTAAGGATGTTAAACTAGTTAATGTATGCTCCGTTTATTTTGAAGTAGGTATGGGGACCGGCGCCCTTGTATAAGGATTGAATTGCCTTTACCAATTCGTAGCTCGCATCGCACACAGATATTCTTCTATAGATCATTCTTTTCAAATATTGAGTAAGGTTTTTTCAAATCTACGATTCATCTGGATCACATATATATCTTTATCAATGGAAAAATGCGTTAGAATGCGAACAAGGATATGAAGATAGATTTCTGAATGTGTGAGATGAGTATAAATATTATTCATAAAATAACTCGTTCAACAATACCAATAAAATATGAATATTCGAAAATTGAATAAATTCATCTTGAGTACATTTATACATACAAGTGAAAGATTGCATATAGCATATCACGTGTTACTTTTAAAAATTATGTGATCCAAATTGGACAATCGATAAAATAATATCAGATGAGTGGTGAAGTGTGTTGCTTTTTAGTCAAAAGTTAGTTGCTGTATCAGGGTTCTCTCATTTCCCTACTTAGGCATGACCTTCCGCAACCTTTATATTTTAGACTTAGCCGACGAAGCCATTCCACGATGGCTCATCGCCGGTTGGGCGCTGTTAACCCATAAGTGCTGTCAAAGACTTATCAGTAAATTCGCCCTGGGATCACGACCGGACCGGGTAACTCTTAAACAACGAGTCATCAGCTCTAACGTAGCCACCGAAGTAGAAGAAGACGAGTTCAATTCTCGATGGGAGCGTCTACCTTTAAGTTTTTAACGTAAACCAAGTTAGATCATTTTTTGTGTGCCTGGAAACATTATGTTAAAGTTTATACCGTTGGTTCTTGAAGTAGTGACGTTCATCGTTAATAACTGACGTTAATGCCACCCGATTCACAATGAACCAGAGAGACGGCTTAAGTCAGAACTGTTCATGAATTTTTCACTCTAACTGAATAAAGAGGGAGAAAAGAGAGATAGAGAGAGAGAGAAGACAATACCGAGTAAGAAAAAAACTTGTAACAGCACAAAATTAATTTAATACTTTATTTTCATCAATAATTATTTACATTGAAAAATAATAGAGCAGGAATTAGGGTGTCAAAAAATTGACAAAATTACAAGTTCACCAATTAACTCAAAATAGATATCGTTTTCTTCAATGTTGTCAAAGTTGTCCTCCTTTGAGCTTATTCAATACGTACATTATCGCTTGAGGTTCTAGGAGGTGTGTGATACATGCAATACCCAACTGTAGGGCATAATAGGTCTACACTCGAGGACCTTAGCCCTCGCGGGTCGGATGCGCGTCGGGACTTCATAACAACTCTAAAGGTAAATTCTCTTCGACATTATGTGCTACTCGGCCGTCAAAGCAAACGATTAACTATTGACGTTTTGCGTCTGATACTTGGATGCAACGACTTCAAAATACTGAGTGAACAATCCTCGAAAACAACTCATTATGATTTGAAATGAAGAATCAGACATTACCGAAGACAAACTGCAATTTTGATTTTTAGCACAGACGTCGTTTGCTCACCCGTATCTAAGTAATGATATTTTAAAATGACAGTCTAACGTAACTTCCTCATGGCGGTTAGGCTTTTTAGATAGGTTTAATATCGTAATATCACCACATATTATCGACAACGCACGTACACTCATGGAGGTTTATAAGTAAAATACCCACTTTTGACACGCGGCACATCATCAATCTTAGGCCCGACGCGGGTGTTGCCAGAAGACGGATAGCTATAGACAGGGTGGCTAATTTATTATCAAGTGTGGAAAAAATGTGTACAATAAAAAGATATTTTTACTCAAAGACGTAGGTATAATTATGTGGGGTAATTTATTTCGGATTGGATATTCGAAGAGTGACGTCCAAGTATAACTGTTTTGTTATTTTGTTTATTTCGTTTTAATAAGTCTCGGTGAAAATTGTGATTTTTTAACATAAATAGTTTAATGTAATTTGCACTACAATTGTTCATCGATTTTATTAAGAATTAAGTAACTTTTAAGTTGGAAAACGATGCGTAGGTTCATACTATTATCAACCTTTATTGCCTATGAAGAAATAAAAAAACTAATTTGTTTTATTGAATCGCCTAATTTTACTAGAATATTTGCACATTTTGCATAATGTAGAAATGCATTACAACAGTTTGCGAAAAACATTTTTTTAGTCGTATTTGAGTTTAGTGGATTATCGTTGAATATTGAAAAAAAAAAACATCTGAAGTTGAATAAATCTAATGGCAAAATGCTGTTAAAAATTATGAAGTGAAAATTCGTAAAAAGGGAAACTATATCTTTTGTTCGATTTATGTAAATAAATTAAAATGAATTGGTTTTGTAAATAATCTTATATTTAAATTTCGACAACCTTATTTTATAAATGCTAATTTAATAATATATAAAAAAAACTATCCATTGAGAAATTCGTATAAGATTTAGGGTAAAAAAAATGTTTCAAAAAGAGTTATATCATTTTCGCATGTTATTCTCTGCACGTAAAGATACGAAATATTGTGAAACATAATATATTATCTCTATCGATATTACAAAACATCGAAAGCAATGCAATTTATTTAATATTAAAAAAAAACTAAAATACGAAACCGACACAGTACATTTCAGAGAGCGATATTTCGTAATTCGTAGAAAGGACTCTGCGCGCGCGCACGTACGGGTCATGGGAAACCGCAGAGCTATTAGCGCCGATTTGTAACAAACGAATCGATCTTTCACCGTTAGCATTACCGCGGTCCAGGTAACAGAGCAGTCTCGGAACACGGCGCAAATGACAGACCACTAGACCAACGTGGAGCGCTAGTTTTAAGGCACTATTTCTGCGGAGTAGGAATTTTCACTGTCGGTACACTCGTGAATAGCGAGACTCGAGCGAGCGATAGAGACAAGTCTCGCAAATTAATTTCCTTACTTGTCACGTGCTGGCAGCTAGCGGAATCCAGAACCTCTTGTGCTTGTGCCTGTCATATAATAGCTCGAAATGAAGCTGTTTTTAAGAGAGTTAACGTGTCTGTAATCTAACCATGTTACAGATCTATAAGATAACTCGAGTGGCTGTAAGTTGGCTGTGAGTTTGGTTCTATAAGACATTTATGTTTGTAGCTTGATTGTATGATGGCTCTAGAGAAAGCTTATATCTATAACTTGATTGTACGATAGACATATTAGAGATTTATGTCAGTATTTGACTACACGACGGTGCTATATAGAAATACATGTATGTATATGTAAGTTGAATTTGCGACGACTCTATAAAAAACTTATGTTTGTAACCATGTTGTGTAGAAGCTCTATAAGAGGCTCATACTTATAACCTGGCTGCATAATGGCTCTACCGAAAATTCATGTAACTAATCTGTTTGTCCGATAGCTCGATAAGAAATTGATGTCAGCGACTGTCTGTGAAACGTCGTTATAAAAGTCTTATATGTACGTAAGTTGACTTTGCGACGACTCTATAGACTTATGTTTGTAACCATGTTGTGTAGAAGCTCTATAAGAGGCTCATACTTATAACCTGGCTGCATAATGGCTCTACCGAAAATTTATGTAACTAATCTGTTTGTCCGATAGCTCGATAAGAAATTGATGTCAGCGACTGTCTGTGAAACGTCGTTATAAAAGACTTATATGTACGTAAGTTGACTTTGCGACGACTCTATAGACTTATGTTTGTAACCATGTTGTGTAGAAGCTCTATAAGAGGCTCATACTTATAACCTGGCTGCATAATGGCTCTACAAAAATTTATGTAACTAATCTGTTTGTCCGATAGCTCGATAAGAAATTGATGTCAGCGACTGTCTGTGAAACGTCGTTATAAAAGACTTATATGTACGTAAGTTGACTTTGCGACGACTCTATAGACTTATGTTTGTAACCATGTTGTGTAGAAGCTCTATAAGAGGCTCATACTTATAACCTGGCTGCATAATGGCTCTACAAAAATTCATGTAACTAATTTGTTTGTCCGATAGCTCGATAAGAAATTGATGTCAGCGACCGTCTATGCAACGTCGCTATAAAAGACTTGTATGTACGTAAGTCGACTTTGCGACGGCTCTATAAAAGACTTATGTTTGTAACCTTGTTGTGCAAAAGTTCTATAAGAGGCTCATACTTATAACCTACCTGTGTAATGGCTCTACAAAAGCTAAGGCACAATTCGCCCATGACTAGGATTCGAACCTTGTACCTTCTCATTAGTAAAACAAAGTTCTCAATCACACATGCAATAACAATGCACTATTGCCTGAAGACAATCGTCATTACCGATTGACCACAGAGTCGAATTCATGTCAAGATAATATAGTTTCGAGAAATGTTGTTAACATAAGAATCACCTGCGGTGACGTGGGCGCCGACAAAATGTGAAATTTCGAGTTCATAAAAACCATGAACCGTTCATTTGTTTTTGAGCTCATCTACATTGTTTCACTTTCAAATTGTCTAGAAAGCTAGACATCTAGAAACACTCATATATCTGTGGAGTTGCGCCACTAACAGCGACATAATATAAAATAGAATGAAAACAAAATATATGTAGAAAACAAGATAAAACAAAAACTATAGAACTGGTTTTCGATCAAAAACTATTTATACTTTGTGGTTTAACGTTCTCTTTAAGAGCTACACAATCACCATTCGTATCCTATCTACTGTGGTTTATTTAAAACACCCTTTTTTTTTTTTACTAAAATATAATTAGACGCTTGCCACTTCTTTTTTATAAAACAAGTGGCAGCGTCCAATTAAACGATACCGATTTCTTACGAATCACGTACCCGTTGTGATCTGAAAATATCAATCACGGCCGTGTATTGAAGTCGGTGGCCACCCCGTCGCAGACGGGTCGCGGTGATAGACAAACAAAAACCGCTTTCGCCGGCCGCTGCCGCCGCGGCGGCGGCGGCGCTGCACCAAACAAAATAATTACCACCTCCAATAACGCGTATTACAAAAACACCGACACGAAATTAGTTCTCGATGACAGTACAAAATATATGTATAGGAACCGTTTTTTTTTTTGTGGATAAAGCTAAGGACGTATAGAGAACGAATCGTAAAGATGCGACAATTATTTGTCATTCGTAAGCATTTTTCAATTTTCAGGTTTACGCAGGCGAATACTACATTTTTGATATTAAATTATTTTTTAGTGCATTATTTACTGTTTCGTAATTGATCGTTTTCAGAAGGTCGTTAATTAAAATTTAATATTAATGAGAGTTAATATTTTTTTTGTATATGGTACCTATTTATAATGATAAAAAAGATCGAGTAAAAGAACATTTATTTTTTAAAAATTCGATTCATTTATATATATTTAGATGAATCGAGATTAAAACTTCAGACCCTTTTTACGATTGTTTTTTTTAAATGTTACACCTCTTTTTACTTGTATTGGCTTGCTAAAATAAATCTCTTTATTATATCTGTTACATAGACTAATTTTATTATTCTAAATAATTAAATAAACCATCTGATATATCGAAATACAATCGTAAATATATTATCACGACAGATTCATGAAAATAAACTGACCAAAACTAGCAACCTAACAATTGAAAGCTTAATGTGATATATGACGTAGTAAACACAAAATAAAGATTTCTCGCGGAATCGACACGTGAACTCCTCAAGGAGTTGAGCAGTTCATAAACAGAGTACAGCACAGCGCAGAGCTCTGTACTACGCCGGGCATTCGGACAAAAAAAGCTCCTCGCACGTCGAAGTAGGTTACGCTATTCCGCGGCGGGTGTCGCCCGAGCTTTAGGCCCGTAGCGCCGGCGGCGGGCACAAGGCGCGGCGGGGTGCCGGCCGGACCACTAAATTTTTGGACGCGCCTATGACATATTTATGCGCATGCGATCACCTCAGACGTTAATATATACACATAGATGCAGTTTAATGGCCGTTCCTAAAAGCCTTACTTTAGGCGCGTCGGGATCGTGACGTTTTATTTCCGTTTATGTGAAAACTCCATTCTCTTGATAAAGCTGAATTCGCGACTGAAAATCGCATCAAAAATTAGCTTCAAACTGTTGACGCTTGATTGACAGCTGATCAAGTTAAAGAGTAAAAGTTATAGTAAAAAGTAAAACTAACTATGTATGGTAAAGATAAATATTCTACTGTGTACTTTGTTACACTTCGAAAATTCGTGATTAGACGCGTGCCTGCAACATGCAGTAAGATGCGGCGCGTAATCTACTGCCCTTGAATCTGTTCTTCCACCACAAATTCTCATCCAACGAATTGATTACTGATTTGAGAGAAAGGACAGATGTCGGACACTTAAGCGAGTGTTAATTTTCCATTAATATTAAAAGTTTCCGATTGATTTCTCAGATCTCCATACAATCTCTATGATGCGTATATGACACTGTCCGCGTGTTAGTGCTCGTAGTGCTGAGACGGTGACGACTCGATGGTTGAGGTCATGCGTTCCTAACAAGCACACTTAAATCCACGTTTCATCTTGACAATGGAAAGAGCAAGAGAGCTATACTGTTTCGTTATAGAAAATCATATACGTCTCGCTCCCACATCGCTTCTTGGGACGGCGCATGAATCGAGCCAGTTTTGTCATTACGGATCTTCGTATTATAATCAGAAGGTAGTGGGTTCGATTTTGACCATGCGCGAATATACGAATTAGTTTTTTACTTAAGTCAAATCGAACTACCGGTTCCGTGCCTAGGAGAGCTTTAACCCTTCAATATGAACCAGAAAGATTTAGGAAGGATACGCGTCAAGGTTAATATAAACAATTTAGAACAGTGAAATAGTGGAGTGAATACGTTTTACAATTAAAAGACGCTTCACACACGCATCAAAAATTGACACACTTCATGAATAAAAAAATATTGGAGCATTAGTAAATGTTTGTTTCGCCATACACAAATAGACTAAACTGGTATTAGGCGATGATGACAAGAGATTACGGAGTTTACTACTGCCTTTATTGACTCTACAAAGGTCAAAGATCATATGCGTACTGCGCATGACAGGAAGCGCTTCTTTATAAAAAGAAGCCAACAGGCTTTATGTAACTAAATGATTTAGTTTAAAATATTAAGCCTCCCTGTGGCTATTTTTTTAAGAACACATACCACTTTCACTCGTGATTTAAGCCGCATTGACATAAAGTGGATATATTCATATTATGCATGTCCATGCTTATCCTATCCTGGACCCGTTTCCAACCTCGCACTCCATTGTGACCGCGATACCATAAACGGTTATGGTTACAATGAATTATTTAGTTCTGAAAAATATTGTTAATTTGTCTGTATAACAAATATAGCCTTTAATTTAAACCGTATATATTGCCGTTGTTTGCAAATATGAGACCATTTTTTCAGTAGTTTAGTTTTCCTGAAAAAAAAAACGAGTCAAGTGCGAATCGGACCCTCGTGTAGAGTGATCTGTAATATAAATCTTTGCTAGTCCTCTGTAAAATCAAATTAAGGAAAACATTTTATACAACTTTTCTCTTCACATCTATATTTTTCATGGGAATATAAGACAGCATTTTTGCATTGTGAAATCAGACTGCCCCATTGGTGCCGTCGGTAGTGATTCTACTCGCTGTGCTAGGGGCGTGGATTCGATTCCCTTACAAGACAAACGTTTATTTATTAGATTAAAAAGTAATGTTCGTCTTGAGTCTGGGCGTTTTTATGTATTGTATATATTGCATACATATATATGTGTGTATTTTGTAAATATGCATTTACAAAAAAAGTGTATCAGCCGTGTGCTTCAAACTCTCGTTTATAATAGTTAACTGCTGATCGTTAAAGTCAAAAACTAAATATGTTAAAATATCGATAATCTTAAAGATATTGGCATTTGTGACATGAATTTAATGCTACAGAGCCAATATTTTTAAGATTATCTTAGTTAACTGCCAATTATTAACTTAAAACAATGTATTTTCATTTACTTTTTACCTTTAACAATTATTTTTTTATTGATTATTATATACATATAGTATACAGACTCTCTGGTGCCCATAGTACATACCAGCCTCGTTGCTTAGTTTGGGACCATGCTGATGGTGCTGTGCAAAGATATTATCGTTGTCGTATCGTGTTTAGAAATAAGAAAAAGGCGGGGAAATTGTTCATCTTCGTATGTCTTCTTAAACATATTTTTTTAACTGTACATTTTTAAAATATTATAATTTAACATTGTACTCATATTTCTTATGACGTACTCAACTCATTTCTCGAGTCGCGTGATGGACTTGACTATTTCTGTTTTTATATAATTTGTCCTCAAAGTTCAAAATTCGCATATTAACGCTGTGTGTTATGTGCTCTGAATATGTGCCAAATCGCATGGTTTTACGTCTGGTAGACTCATAAAAAATAGGCGGTGGTAGATGGACAGACGGACAGACACGAGGGCGGTCCCTCAAGGGTTTCGCTTTTCATCGCGTGTATGGAACCTTAAAACATAAATTAAATAAAAATACAAAACGTATTAATTTTGCTATTATATATTAATTAACTATTAATTACAATTATTTTACGATTTTGTTTTCCCATTAATATTTATTATTAGAGCAGTTAACCTTACAAAATTAGCATTCAAAATTTTCACAAACCAATTGCTAACTACGAACACGCGCCGGCACGCCCCCCTCGATATATTTCGCTGACAATACGATAATATTTATTTATTTCACGGTTGTAATTTTCTTATGAAAGCCCCCCTTACAAATACAATAAAATACTCTAGCCGAATAACCGACCTACAGTTTAAACAGATAAGGTATACTTTCGGTTGACTTATGGTTCTAATTTTCATGGCATTTTTCACGCCCGCCGTGTGTCGAATGGAGACGCGTGCGGTCGCGTGGGAAAAGTTAGCTTTTATCTCTGGAGCTTTGAGCTCACGAGCGCTTGCGAACTTTCGAAAAGCGCTTACATTTAGTATAGACAAGTTTCGTGAAGGCGTTTTTACTTCACAACTCAACGGGCGTTCACCTCACATTGTGAAGTGACCTTAAGGTATATTTTTTCTGATATGTTTTTTTTTTTTAGTAGAGGCGGCTCGGCGATAGAGCGTTCGTAACTCAATCCGTAAATGATGATCTTGAATCTGAATTCTGATGGTTTCTTATTGAATTAAGTATATTTGTTTCTACAAAATTAGTTATATATAAAAATATAAATAGGATATATTTCACCCGTTCGCACATGAGTCACGTATGTGTGAGTGGGTGAATAATATTCTAAGGCATTTTCCATCAATTCTCATGAAATCATTTTCATCAGAACTGATGGAAGTTGATGGATTAATGGAAGAATCCATCAAAAATGAGTATTTTATGTGAACCGGCCATCCAATCATGTAAAAATATTTAGGGTAGGCTTCTACACATAAAGCATTTTTTTTAGTACACCTTCTATCTTCCTGAAGAGGTATTTAGTAATACACTAAAGGTTTTTAAGTCACTCATTCTCTGCGATGTATATTTTGCGGATTATTAGCTACCAAACTCGTTGATTTTGTGTCCCTTAATCGCGCAACCTTTCAATCGCGTGTTCAAAGAAATTGAATTAACTTCAATAAACAACAACAATAGTTAATAAGTTTTTTCGGTGACGCATGCCCAGTTTTCAGTTGTCAATGGTAACAATTTAATAACGGATCCATATGTGCACGTACGTGGAATATTTGCAGCAGGTATCCGCTATTCAAATCTAATACATTTGTGCCCCTACTATTTCCAAATTTACAAGGAGTGACACTCTACGTTTTATTTTTGAACTTGGTGCAACCGCAAACTTCCCGTCATATCATTCGTTGGTACAGCACTTTAAGCGATACATCGACTTCCATCTTACTGAGCTTATTTATTAAATATCCATCTATCCAAATTTAGATTTACAAAAGCGTATAAAAAATATTAATAGTAAATTGCTCTAAAAACATAATGGTGTCGGGTGCACTAGATACTGAAAATTTTTGACACCATTGAAATATTATCGTTACGTATGGAATGTGATCTTTGATTTTAAAAATACTATCCACAAAATACACATAAAAGTATCTGTAAAATGGTTGACCCCGCTGGCCAGTCCCATGTCTATACGTTTCAGTAGTTTTTACGTGATTGGCGAACAAAGACAACTTATTTTCATTATATATGTATAAAGATATCTAAAATATTTTGCTACTTTCAAGCTTAAAATCTTCAAAAATATACCTGGCAGTAAACTATTGAATTTGAGCTCAAAATATCGAGTTGCGTGCTTTTTCAAGCTCTCCGACCTAAAAAATATAACTTTGATAAGTTTTCAGCTCTTCGAGTTCAAACATCTAGGTTTATTTAAATAAAATGCTTTTTTAATTTTTAAACGAATATCAAGTATCTATCGAGCACATCGTTCGATTTTGGTCTGTTTTGTGGTATCCAACGCTGTTTTCTAAGCAAAAAAAGTTAACCGATACAAACATCAATAATCCACCAATAACTTTAAAAGTTAGTTTGTAAATAATATTTTTTGTAAATTTTTTCTTAATTACATCTATCGAACAACCCAACGGATTTTTATACTAAACAGAAAAGCTAGTTAGAACTTGTTGGTATAGTTTAAGGAATATTCTAAAAAAAATTAATGAGTGCCTAAACGTGTGTGTGGTCTGGCGTTACCATGGTGAACAATCACATAATTTCTGTTCATCGATTCCAGCCGTATTTTTTCTACTTCTGGTTTCAGACTCATCAGCTATTGCCAGTAGAGATCCGGCGGTAAACGCTCATAATGCATAATGGCCTTCCAATCCCACCATACATATACGAGGGTCGGCTGATAAGTCCGCGGCCCAAGGTACTTAGCGATGAATCATTATTTCACAACTGTTACCACTAATTGCGACACTTCTTGTTAGTATAAATATAGCTTCCTTTCGTTATTAAAGTCATTAACAAATTATCTGTCGAAGCACAAACGTCATCATGTCAGCCGAATCGTCAAATCTCAGTAATATCGAACATCGCGCCATAATAAAGTACTTCGTAAAGAAAGGAAAAACGCTCAAAGAAATTTTTGAAGACATGGTATCAGTTCTTCAGGAATCTGCGCCTTCGTCTACGATGGTCAAAAAATGGGCTCGCTTATTTCAACAAGGACGAGAGAGCTGTGAATATGATCCTCGCCCAGGGCGTCCTCTGACGGTAGTGACGGCGGAAAATGTTCGAAAAATCGAAAAATTAGTACTGGCCGACCAAAGAATAAAATTATGGCAGATAGCTGAAGAGTTTCAGATTAGTAAAGAACGAGTTGGAGAAATTATACATGAGCATATGAATATGAGAAAAATCAGTGCGCGTTGGGTACCAAAAATGCTAGCGCCGTTTGACAAGCAGCGGCGACTTCAGACAAGTAAGAATTTTTTGGTGTTAGTCGGGGATGATATAGACGAAATTTGCGACCAAATTGTAACCGTGGATGAAACCTGGGTTCGTCAATACGATCCGGAATCTAAACAGGAGTCCATGCAATGGACGAAAAAAGGAGAAAGGCCGCCGAAGAAATTCAAGGTTCAAAAGTCGGCATCGAAGCTTATGGCGACAATTTTTTGGGATAGTGAAGGTGTTTTACTAATTGATTACTTGCCAAAGGGGACTACTATGAATGGCCAATATTACGTGAATTTATTGGCTCAGGTACGAAAGGCAGTCGTACAGAAGCGACGTGGGAAGTTATTGCGCGGAGTGCTGTTTTTACAAGACAATGCATCTGTCCACACGGCGCGGGTTTCGAGGCAGGCCCTGAAGGACACGGGCTTCTCGGAAATTGACCACCCACCCTAGAGCCCAGATCTAGCTCCCAGCGACTATTTCCTTTTTTCAAATTTAAAAAAGGAGTTACGTGGTCGTAGATTTGTTGATGACAATCAAAAGAAAATGTCTGTTGAAAGCCATTTTGACTGCAAAGAAAAGGAATATTTTTTGGGCGGTTTGAAGGCGTTATACACCAGATGTGAAAATTGTATTTCGCTTGAGGGAGACTATATTGAAAAATAAAATACTCGTACTTTTCTTTCATTTAATGCCTTAGGCCGCGGACTTATCAGCCGCCCCTCGTAGCATCAACTTATTGCGAGTTAATCCGGGTTTCAGTATAGACTGTGGAGCTTGCTTGCCTTTTGACCATGATCTTTTCGCAGGTTCTTGTCGTAGATAATCCATTTTTTATCACCTGTGATCAATCTTTTCAAAAACGGTTCGGTTTCATTAGTTTTTATTATAGAATCGCAAATGTGTACACGATTCATTAGTTATTTTTTTTGAGCTCGTGTGGGAAATATCGAGCTTTTTCGCATATTCAGTTTTTTTCAAATGGATCGTTTTTTTGTGCTCAATCCCCAGCTCTTCAGCCATGTTGTAAGAACTGATATGCCGATTTTGTACTACTTTTTGCATTAGGTCCATAAACGTCACAAATCTTTTTCGCAGTTTGTATTGCAATATCGCAATTTCCTTTTTCACAATGTAACTTCAAAATGTATCCAATTTCTATGTAAGATTCACTCACTTTGGTGAACAGAAAAACTATATAAAATTGACGAGACATCGATTTTTCTTTTTAAAATGTCATCTATTTAACGGAATTAAAACTAATCAGATACAAATAGCACAACCGGAGACGTTTTAAAGCAACTTCTTACTTATGAAATACGAAAAAAATTTTCACCGACTTAATCTTACCTACGTTTCGTAAATTTTTTGGAAAATTAATGACAAATAAATTTTCGTCATATTTACATAGTAATATATTAATGACCATAATATTATTCGCTACCCAAGTAACAAAATGTGGTTTTGTAGTGGTTCTGGAGCCAGGTCTATAACAAGCTAGTAAAAGTTTATAACCACGGAAAAGGGCCCATTTTATAAGCGTATTTTTGCTAATAAAACACTCATAATAGATTTGACGAGCACCACTTAGACCAATAATACACTTATAGTTGGACTACGCAGAACTATCTGCTCCCGCGAAGCCAACTATAAGCATCTAATAGAACCAGACACCACGACTTATGCCCATAATACACTTATAGTTAGACTCCGGAGAACCATTTGCTCCCGCGACGCTCACTATAAGCATTTAATAGAACCAGGCAGGCCTGTAACGTACACCGCGCTTCTGTTACTTTCCTGTTTTGTAGTGTTGCGCGGTTGAGGAGAAAAATAAAAGGTAAGTTAATCTATTTTATATAAAACGTATTAACAAGTATTTGGCACGTTATATTACGTGCATACACGTTTGCACCGCAACCGCGTAAGTATTTTCGGTGAAGTATATTGTGTTTTACATCTCAATTTTCGTTCGCCTTTTGAACACGGCGTATTTACTAAGTTGTGTTTAAAATAATGTTAGTCCCAACAGCATTATCGCGCCATATTATGACGAATTAGGGTTCCGCATACAAATGTCTTATGCTTAATTATAATAGCTAAGAGTTTATTATTTTTATGTTTTAGTTGTGACTTTATAATGTATGTTGATGAAAATTTCATCAACAAAATATGTTGATGAAATTTGTCGGCGTGTGTTCTAAAGGTTTGGGCAAAGGCGGCATTAATGCTTACTATTTGGTCGATTCTTTGTTTGAAAGAAATTTCTAAAGCAAAGTACGTAGACTGGTTTTTCTAAGAAGGAAGCAGTAAAAATATGTTTTAAAGCGTTTACGAGAACGATTTCTCTTTTTTTTTGATATTATCCATACAACAGATGAAAGTTTAACAAAAGTGGACTGCGATAAATTTTTTAAAACTATTTTGAAAAATGCTCATAAACGCAGCGAAAGCAATCAGAGGATGTCTGCTCCAAAAGTTAGAGTAGTAAAGAAAAAAGCAACAGCAAAACTCATCCAATAGATATGCCAATTGAGAACGTTAACGGAGAGGGCTCCGGTCAAACTATGTTGAGGCTCTGATCAAAATAATGAAGAGAGATCTGACCAAAACAGTGTTGAGATTCTCTATCAAAATAATGAGGAGAGGCCTGATAAAAGGCCAAGGGATTCCCGGTAATCGTGTACGTAGTTAATGTGTTCATATGCGCTGAACTTTTAGAACATACCTATATTTGGTACCTCGATTCATTTTTGTTACTGATTTTGAATAATCCTAGATTAGGTGGGAATATTTATTGATGGTGGTATTAATTGTTTCGTAGTTTTATTTTATTTTCTAAGTTTATTTTAAAGTTGCTTTGGTAACTAAGATTTGTTGGTTGAATAGACGAACACCTATTTAACTAAACGTGAAAAAGTGATTTTGATGTACCTATACAACAAAATTTTGTATTGTAGTTAAACAGGTGTCAGGTTTTCCATCACCAGCATAGATACCTATGAAAAACATTTTTATCTAAGATTTTCATGATTTTGTCTACGAAACTGACTCAAAAGGTACTTACTTACCTATGACAAAAGGCGGCAGTGGAATTACAGATACTGAACATAAAATGGGCCAAAACTGGTATTTAGAACTTTTAAACACTTGAAGGCCATTAATATTTATTTTTAAAGAAATTTCGTTAGGTGGGACGGAGAGCTCTTCCAAAATATTATTTAAACATTTTTTCAGACCATTATGCCAATATTCCCCTGGAGCTGAATATATAACATCCACATTTGTTTTATTTGTTTGCAGAAAAGTTCTTGCGTCATTAGGGAGGGTATTTTTCAACTTTTTATTTAAAAATTTTAATAATGAGTTTAACGCCACATATGGAACATTGTGTTCTACAGCCCATTCACTAAGGGTACTGCGTAGTTTATTATTTTTCTCATACGTTGAATAGCAGTCACTTTCATCTTTCTGCACAGAATCAGAGTCGTCACAAATATAATCTTTGTCATCATCCGAATCTAAATCACGTGTTGTGGATAAAACCTCGTTTTGTATAGAAACGCCACTGAAAACTCCTGGACTAATGTCTTGAAAATTATTATTTCGTGCAGAACCCTCGCCAACTTCTATGCAACGTTCTTGGCTCGATATGGATGCACACGGCACACTTATCATTTGTTGGTATATTTTCTATACTTTCCTCTTATATGAACCGCTTTTTTTTAAATCGCTTCCATTTGTTTTCATCCATTTTTGTAAGATATAATTTAATAAGAACCCAATGACTCAAAAGAAATCAAAATGGCCGTGAAGATGCGATAAATATTAAAAGCAATCGTCTTCTTAAGTGGACTTTAATAAGATATCTTTGGACACTAATAGTTTTATAAGAAACCCTTATATAGAAGTTAAGACTATAATAGCATTCGAGAGCCCACAATAATACCAAGTACACTTACTCTTAAAAGAAACCGCTGTAGAACTAATTCACTTATAATTGTCATATAAAGTTGACTTATACACCCTACAAGGTCAAGTAACAAGTGCAAATAGTTCTAAGTGTATTTAGTTCTATAAATTACTATTACTAGCGTGTGACACTTATAGCGGATTTATAATTACTTCTTGTAGGGGATTATAAGTTTAACTTACTGGAGCAAGTTTTCTCAAGTGTATTTACACCTTTGCACCACTTTTATAGGCTATCTTAGCCTTTACTGCGCCTATAATTTTGTTCTATACACGACTATAAGTGAACTTATAAGAACAGATGTACTATAAACGCAAACAAACTCCGTTTAACCTGTTATAAGCTTGGTAGCAAAACCTGGAACCACTAAAAGAGAGATACTAGTGCTGTAAGCCTGTAAACTGTGCACTACAGGAAAACTTTGTTACTTGGGTAAGCTTGTTCAACAAATTTTGAAACCTGGGTGACTTCGTGGGATGTAGTGGGAGTGCTTTACGATCTCTCCGTAGCATTCGACTGGGTGAATGCTTAAATTATCTCTAGAAAAGTACATTACTATTTAGTGACGAGTTGGAAATTCGGCCTTTTGTGAAACTGCATTTGAGTTCAAGATGTTGATGGCAGAAGAAACATTTGCATCCGTGGTCCGGATGGGGGTGCCGCAGGGTCAAATATTTGTTTCGGTTTTGTTTTTTCTTATGTCAGCTCTTGGTCACCCGACTTCTAGATCATACCCTCTCACAATCTCTTCATTTTATATTAGGAGACTACGCGAGAGGCTAGGACTAGTCCTCCACGCTGATCCGATGTAGATCGAGGGCCGCTAACGATTGTCGTCGCCGATGCGATGAGACAACATCTAGGACCTACGGCTTAGTGCACTCTCCGAGCAACGGAGCGAGTAGTTTAATTTGACATAAGTCAAAAACCCATTGCTCAGATCGCCCATGAGCTGGATAGAACCTGGTATCTTCTGGTGCGAGGGTGATGCTCGTGATAACAAAACAAGCCTGAACGTGAACGTTAAAAGCAAACCTGGACTAGTTCCAGGCTTGCATTTTTGGTTTTAACTTACCCAGCATCGTTATGAATGTTCATAATGTACTGTTTGCACATGATACCTCATTGCTGACTAAAGTTAAAACACAACAAATCGGCTATGTACCTCTGGCGATGTGAATATTATCATCTTCAAAATTGAGAAGTAATTATCGTCAATAACCAATTTCTTAATGAGAAGAAAATGAAATACATTATCTCATATGAATGTAAAACAAATATCTAGTACTATTTTATTGAGATAGTAACATCAATAATGTCTAATTTTCAATTTCAGATTTATGACAGTCAATTTGGACAAAACGCTTCAATGGGGCTTTGATATCAATGGATTAGTAAAAACGTTTATCTTTACCGCATACGCAATTAAAAAGATATGAAATCTATCGAATATCCAAACTGCGAGGCTGGTTTATTTTGACTGTCTCTATGGCCTGATGACGTATGGCATATTGTTCTGGGGACATGCCACGGATATAGATAAAAAACCGCACAAGTGACTGGGACAATATTTTAGAACTAATTGTAAGGAAAATGGAATCATAACTTTAGCAATTCGGTTTATGTACGAAAATATAATGATACATGTAAGAAAAAAATTAACAATGCATTAGAAAAGATTTATTGACTTAAAATCAACGACACAAATAAAAGTATTTTGTGTTCCACGTTAACATAGATGAAGTCAGAAAATAGGTTAGGTGGTTTTGTATCTGCCTGTTAAATTAGATTTAAAAATTATATAAAATAATAACCCTTATGTAAAAACAACTTTCTTACATAAATTATTACTTATTAAATAATTTTTCACTATTACTTATTATGATTTAAAGTAAAATAGCTACCCTCGCCCAGTTTCTCGTCCATTTTTCTGAACTTCCGTTCGAATTAGCGATAGATTTTAAAAAATATACCCATTTCAAATCTTAAGTTATAGCTTACAAAATAGGCTCATAAGCTGCGCCTGGAGAACGGCAAAACGAAGCAGCGAACGACTGGAATATTAAAATGTACAAATTATTATTAATCAAAAAAATACGTGGCGTTACACAATTCATAGCATTATCTCTAATCCCAGAGTCGCAGGCCAGCCGAGATTGTGATATGCGAGAAAAGCGAATTACAGCGAAGGCACCCGCCACCCCCGTCGCTAAGGCAACATTATATTCGCACCCCAAAATATTTTGCTCGGGTTACCGTAAAACATAATTTGCAGAAATTCGCCAAGAACGCATACGGAGCTTGGGGTACACCTACTGGGTATTATGTATCTACAGGTCGATAGCTCAGTGTCACGCGATATTACCTCACAGTTGTCGTTGAGATTACAACGTAACTTAACACTCGTTACTTGCAGTCAGAGAAGGTAAATTAGAACAGATAACAAAAAAAAATACGAAATAAAAAAATCTAATTCCAGGCTAGATCTTTAAACGCCTTACAAAAAAACAAATGGAAATCATACTAAAAATATTTATTAAATATCTTCACTATACTAAAACGTTTGCAATTACAATTTAACATGATATTACAATTTATAAAGACTATACAATTTTGAGATATATTAACAGTTGTTACATGACGTCACACCATAGTGTGGTTATCCACTCTCTGTCGATCCACAATTTTTTTTCAATCTAATCATTACTTCTTCTTAGTTCTCTTATCCGTCATTATTAAAGTATTAATGAACTCAAAATGTAACCATAAACAACACGAGACAAGGGAAGTCATAGCAAAACTTATTAATTTTTAGATTTAGCTTTGATACACTTTGTTTTGCCAACATCGTGGAACGTCTTTTGTTCAAAGGTTAATCTCTGTTCACCTGCATTTCTAAAATCATTCATTAATATTTATTTACGTGTAACATCTACTTCGATATTGTAATGATCTAGTGCTATCGGGATTTGTGGATTGAGAAAAAAAAATTAAACAATAATAAAGACAAAAGTTGTATATTAAACTAAGATGTGATCCAAAAAATAGTACGGGAATACTACAATGCTTTTAATTATTTTTAATTGAAATTTAGTACTTCTCTCAATTTGCTTTACTTTGCATTGAACGCACTAATTTCCAAGACAAAATTAAATTATCAATGCCCAAGTTTCTCTAAACGTAGGTACCCGAAAGTAGTTGCTTTAAAACAATCCCTAAATGTAAGCAAGGTTATAAATATATCGACGGCTGTTGCAAAAAAAAAAAAGGTCGTGAACGTTTCATCTTAGTCGTAAACAAATAAATAAGTATTTCTAAATTATCTGGAATATTATAGCCGATGAAAATTCACAATTAATGTAAACAACTGCGTGCACGCATTTCTAGATAAACGAATAAAGTTCTATTCAGCTATTTATTTTGCATGAGGATTAGTGTCCTAATTTATTATTTTTTTATAAATGTAATTCATAACAATATTTTATAAGATGAAAAAAATGGGACAAATACGAATGAAACTCGCATTCTGAGGGTTCCGTAAAAACTTAATTAAGCGATATTTATGAAGATAATTAAGTTTGGACGAAATCCATCGAGAATATTGATGATTTTTATCTATTATCTACACCGATACTGTCGAGAGATAGGTCTCAGGAATTCCGCAATTTACGCATTTTTTCAAATTCTTTTTCTAGTTTTCTTAAGAATATCAGAATTTTTAAAAAATCTTAAGTTTTCATACAGCGAAGTTGAAAAATCTTTTCCCATATATTCCGTACTTCGATTGCAAATGTAAGTTCGTAATCATAAAAAAATTAAGTTTTCACACAAATTCAAATTACCGAACAATTTTTCTCTTTACTTGTGTTGTTATACCTGATCATGTGTCTAATTTCATGATTCCAAGTTAATGGAAAGTCTGAACAAGAAGACAAGTTTTGACTTACTTGAGACTTTTAAAATATAAAACACAAATGGCCGTATTTTTCGATTACGTTGATTCAGAAACTTGATTTGTTTTTACATTCCTAAGGAGTCGCGAACATAATCATTTGATGTCTACCTCTACGTTTTCATAACAAAAAAGGTCTCGATAGACAGACGCACAGAATAACAGTTTTGCTTTAGAGGTACTGAACCCCAAAAATGAAACCACTATTTCCCACGAGTGTACGGCCCTCCCCACGTCAGCCCCGCCCTCCCGGTCGCAATGAATTGCGAGACTCGGATTCTTTTGAATTTGACGCGTCGACTTCACGATCTTTTTTTAATGCACTTTAGAAAAGTCAACTCTGCGGCCAGGACGGCCGAGCGATCCGACGACGACACTGAAATGTAGTTGTGGTTAATTCAATTAATAAATTTTAATAACAGACTGTCGCGGGTTCGGTCGTTGACGAATAAACTAATGAATTCTTTATATCCATTGAAATTAAATCACGGGTCGCGCGTTCGGCGGGATGTGGTCACCGCATGTAGACCGAAGGTGGACACCTTTTAACTGAAATGAGGAAGATGTAAGGGAGTGTGTCGTTATGTGTCCTTAACGACAAGCCACTAAGGCGTCACAATAATGATTGGGTGTGTTAAAAAAAATATTCCACCAGAAACAAGTACAATGTATTATGTGCAATTCAACTTGAGTACGTGCTTAAAAAAATAAACCGGATTGACTAAGGTTCGAAACAACGACCTGAGCCTAGTCCTCTTTTAAAAACACGGAAATAATAGTTTTTTTCATTGTTCCCAACGTTATAACCATTTTATATTGTAATTGAGAAACGTATAAAAATGATATTCATAATTTTAGGTGATGGAATCTCTTTCGGCGCGTTGGTGATTAATTTTAATATGAAACGAAGTATGCGCACAACCGCGCGCAACGAAAAGCTAACACCATGAAGTCAGCTATCGGGCAATTGAGTTATCTTCACCCGTGAGATGAATTTAGGAACCTCGTTGATGAATTTAGAACGTATCTCGTTGTCTGTTACTAACAATACACTATTAAATAATTCAACTTCACATCTAAGTAATTATGTAGTATATTAAAGAAAACTAACAGCCTCTAGAGTTGCCACCAGGCATACATATTAAATGGGCAAGTAAATTTCTCCATTCATATCGATTTTCATGGTGCCTATGAATTACTAGTATTTCAATAAAACAAAAGTGGTATATATGACATAAATTAACATATTTAGTTTTTATTTTCACATCAATTGGATTTATGTTTATTTTATATAGTCAAAGCGTTTTCCATAATTATCTTATTATCGCTCTGGTTGTAATGTAGTATCACGCGATATGTGCAATTTAATACAACTGTTTGCGCACACATTAATATTTGCACTGAACCGGCCGTTATTTGCACAAAATGTAATACATCGTGCAAACAAAGAGTTGCTAACACTGATTTTCTCACATTAGCAATGCGCGCTATCGCCGCGATATCGCGATATGAGCATTAGCGCAGCCCCTCAGCGCGCGTGGTCACGGAGCACACACGCCGGTGATGAACCTACTGATTGTATGTCTCTGAGAGACATCACTCGTATCAGATTGGTTCCTCCTTGTTGACTTTTAGATGGATCTATTAATTAAATGAAACTACGTTTTTTATGTAGGAAATAAATAAAACTTACAGGCTCAGTACATTTTTATCTGTTTTTTTTTAAATAATAAATCAGTGCAATTAAAGATATTTTACCCTATTTTTGTAAATAATTGTAATGCAGTAACAATCAACATGTCGGAAGTCGATATGTTTAATTATTGCCCTTAACGGCATTTTACACTATTTTCAACCAACCAGCAATTATGTATTGTATAAAAACAGGTATAATTCATTAAGCACTTATATCAATGTGTTGTTTTTAGTAAGATGCATGCACAATCTTAAATACTATATAATAAGCTGGCGTATTTTTTATTTATATCTATAAATAAAAAATACGCCATTTTATAATAATAATTATAAATACATATAAACAACAAAACATTCATTGAAACTTGTTTCAGAGTATTTTAATAGAAACAAACTATAACAAACCTTAATATTACAATAGGTAAGGTGCCAAAAAAATCTACTTACATCGAATAGAGACATATCTAATACCCTAAATTATTACCGACGTTGCCTAGTGCGTGTGCTACACGCACAAGCACTAGTCAACAAATTAGTTTGTTGGTCTCACTTAGCACTTAACATTAAATGAAAAACAAAAATGTACGAATGTATGCTCACATTTATATCTACGAACGACGAGCTTTTTAGTGCAGTTTTATACCTAAGTTCACACTTCAATTATCTTTTGATCTACGCAAAGTGCGCGGTGAAACGCTGATTATCGGCACGCGACACGCGCCGGCGCAGACAGCCTGATTGATCATCGCTTAATCACGATCGTATTTATTATGAGTTGCGAAAATAATGTATTTTTAACTTCGACTACACATAGCTTTCATACATATAGCTCGACGATTGTTATCGATAAATGTTTGTATTTTTAACTAAAATGTTTCGCATGTATTTGATAAATTGTTAAAATCTGTTCTATACGTGTAGATGCACATTTAGACTGACGTATTTAGGTTTTTAAACTTTTAATTTACTTATTGCTTCCAAAATTTCAATCGTTTACCAAGTTGAATTTGAAGATACTAACGGATCAATCTCAAAGTTAAGCATATGCACTCACTAAAAATCATTGATTTCTTTATGACCTATTCCTAAATTAATAATATTAGTGGCCGAATATTAAATTGGGGAAAATTTTTTTTCGTATTTTATAAGTAAACAGTAGCACTCAAATATCTTTGATTGTGCAGCTTGTATCTGGCTAGCTTTGATATCATTAAAGAAATGACATTAAAAAAAATAAATAGTAATAAAGGTGTCATTTTTCTATTGTTTTACTGTTTAGTAAAATGAGTGACTTTAACATTGAAATAACGTGGTACTTTTAAAGTTTTATCCCAAAACCCGGAATAAAAAGTTTATGACGTTTATGCTTTTTGATCAGAAATCCCAAAATTTCTAAGCAATGGGATTGTGTCATTACCTACAACAAATTGTTGAAAAAAATTGTGTATAGATTATAATTGAATATAAATAAAATATGGAGAAAAATAACCTTGAATTTGTATATAAAATACGAAAAAACTTTTCCCCGACTTTATATTTAGTGTATGTTGCTGCAAATAGAAGGATAACATCTTCAATACTGGCCATTAAATTTAACCGAATCGATGAGTTTTTAACTTAATTAAATGAAATCGGTCATATTGTGATTCAGGAAGCACTTTAAGCCATAGTTCCAGACCGTTATCACCACGCTGGTGACGACGGTCGTTAACACCCACCACCCGCATCCATTAGTCCAATCAAACTTTTCAATATAAAACAAAACCTGTGGGACTACACACAGTATCTGCATTTTAAAAACATGTTCAACATGTTTCTACTTGTAAAACATATACTCCGGTTGTCTACACATAAGAATAGTCGGTATTCAATAACCTTGTGACGCTCGTTTGGCTGTTCAGTCGTCGTTGACAAGTGAAGCGTGACTTTAACGCTAGACTTGCTCAATGTTTTACTTTATCGTATACGGTGTTATATCGTGAAATTCATTATCAAACGCTTGATTGCGACATGCGACCCACCCCTGACCCTCGAACCTGTTCCTCCACTACGAGTCCTCATCTAGCGGATTGATTCGAGAGGATTGGCAGACATCGAACACCAAAACAAATCTTAGTTTTCTATTTATCTTAACAGTCAATTAATGATATATAATTATTACGTATGTTTCATGCCATTTATGCACGTTTTCAAGGAAATGCAGATAGTCACATCCACCAGGATGGGATGGATGGATGTTGAGAGTGTTAAAACTATCAACATATACGCTCCCAACCACCTCGCTTGACGTACTATCATGCAGCGTGTGGTACGTCGAGGTGATAGAAGCCCTTCTGCCCAACAGTCACTAATAGACATGCTGTCGGCTGTCACAGAATAACCATCACCTATTTATTGCCCAAATCACTCGATGTCTTCTATTATGATTTGAATCTTTTTTCTTATTTGTTTTCTAATATGTCAATATCCCATCGATTTTTTTTTAACATTGTATGTTCACGAATACACTGTACTATCCTACAGGTGAAAGTTTCTTTATCATTTTCGTATCATCTCCCCTAACACATGAAGCTGGCCCAGTGCGCGTCGGTGACCGATGACTGGTGATGATCGATATCACCAAAGAGGTGACGCAGTCCGGAACCGCCGACTTAAGGTGCGATTTCAGGCTCGCAGGTCAGTTCCGCCGTAGCCAGTTTTCTAACAACTTACTTTCCGGTTCCAAGTCAAAACTCTTAACCTCTGAGTCACCATTTCATAACACAACGCAGTATCACCGTTTCGTATCACAACTCGTGTTAAAACAAAAACCGTGGCGAATTCGATACACAAAAAAAAATTGGCAGCTTTTTGCCTCGAGCTGACCTTGGTTCAGTGATCTTAGCGTCGGTAAAAACAGTTGTAACTGCGATGTGCATTTGATGTGGGATGACACATCGGACCTCGACTGACGCCGCGCCCACTCTACAGGATGATTCATGGTCATTTTTTAAATAATTATTTATTCGCATAGAAATTATATTTTAAGTATAAAGGAAATTATGTTATCTTTATTCGTCGTCTACGTACATCCCATAGTTAAGTGTGGTGGGACGACCAAGGATTTGCCGCTTCAATTTTTATACAGAAGGATTTTTTTAATACAAGGTGCTTACACAATCTCACGGAAAATTTAAAATAAGTTAACCATCGATTCGGAAACACAAATAGGAAAAAACTGGCAAAAAATCCCTTTAGGCGGTGAACGGAACAGGTTTATATTTTCTGTCGTGTCGAATCTACAAATGAGACATTGGTGTCATTTAAGTTTTCATTCACACAATCGTAACATTTTCTTAGAGTTGACTTTAATAAATAATTTGCATTGGTTATTATTTGATTATAACAGAACACTAAAAATATTTTGTGAAAACATGGTTTCATACAAAAAGTCACTAGCTGGATTTTATCTGAGCTTCAAAAATGAATATTTAAAAGGAAAAGAATGTGAATTTCAAATTCAAGTAACTGTTTACTTTACTTTATGAAGAAAGTTAATATAATGTGTTTCATTGAATAATAGATCTACAACGAGAATTTTGTGTGATTCCAAATGTCCTCCGACTTCACAAGAATTATTTGATCTACTTCGAATGGTGTTTAAAGGCAGACACTCTTAGAAAGCGACTCTCTGCCGTCGATTCGACGAATTTTATTATTTCTTTGGAAGTTCAACTACAAACAATAACTTTTGTATAGATAAAAACAAACCGCCTACAAAAATTTATTTAAATAATTTTTTAAACGAACTTCAAAAACAGCTAACTACATGTATTTGGAGTCGGTACCAGCTAAAGATAAATTAGATACAGTTGTGTGGTTGTTTCCTTAGAAGAAACAGATCTATTGACTTAATATTTTACCCATATCTTCATGTTTATAAATATTATAAATTCTTTCGCCTTCCCTTAGCTAATTAGTTGTTTTTGGAGTCTTTTTAAACAACTATTTCGATAGGTTTTTGAAGGCTTTTTTTGAAAGGTAATTTTATTTTGTATTCTTAAGTTATCGAGTGATTAAAACTCCATATTTATTTAGCTACTTTGCATATGACTTAAGCAATGGTTAATAAATTTGGCCAAGCATCTGCTTTACTTTTATTATGGAGCACGTGGAAAAGCAGTTCGGATCTCGAATTTATTGTCTCCTGGTAAAAATTTCAAGGTTTTTACATTTTTATTTCGAGTGCAACTACCAAAAATTTGGAAAATCCAAAAGTGCACGCCTCACCGCGGTCATTAACTTCTAAAATAAAAAATTTCAATAGAGTTTTTGATAATGAAATTTCAAAAAAAGATTTATCAAATTCAAATTTCGCGCCATTTCGTGAGATATTTATAATGGCGCATGCGCTGATCTCAACTTTTCACATATGGCTTAGGCCTAATCTTCATTTGTATATAAATATAGATATACAAACACTACCTCAACGCTCCGCTTGTGAGGCGTGCAATACAGTCGTTTTTTAGTTTTTTGTAAATTATAATTAAACGACAGTACTTAGAACGCTAATATTAACTAGGAATCAGCACAGGGTATAACTTTATATAAAAAAACAGTATTCCGGTAAGATACATTTTTCAACCAATTTCTCTGCCACATACATGGATCCATAAACACAGACTGACGGACGTCCAACAATAATTGATTTTAATGATATTATTTACTATATTAAACAAAATAATTATTTATAAAATATACCATATGTGCTAGACAGATTATTTAACTTGATATTAGTGCACTCATATTACCCTGTAAGTGTTATATTAGTAAAAAAAAGTCATTTAAGTTTCTAAAGACTGAGTTTTTTGACATGTCGAGAGTAGAGCACCACCTCAACGCTCCGCTTGTGAGGCGTGCAATTATTCTTATACCAACTATATAAGTGATTCTTGTTTTTTATAATATAAAAGTTCTACAATTTGTACAGGTCACATTTTCATTCACTTCCACATTAACTTAATTCACGCTGTTTCTAGTGTTATCGCTAAAGAGTTCCGATGTGTTCCTGCATAGATGGTCAGGGTAAGATCATATAAGTGAATGAATATATAAGTAGATTAATAAGTAATTTTAATTTTATATGTACTAGATTTTACCAATAGCCATTGTCGATAAATTACAGTGTTACCTCTAACTCCTTAGTGCTGTGACTTCTATTATCAGCTCAGCGGCGTGAGATGATGATTCGATTTTTTGTTTTAAATAAAAAAAAAACGAAATCGGTCCACGATTAACAAAATTATCGCTGGAAATGCAAAAAAAATACATACAGATGAGCACAGATTCTCCTCCTCCTTTAAGTCGGCTAAAAACGAATTTAGTCACCCGAAAGAGAATTATATAAGTCATTAAATATTTTGACAGTCGCTCACTGTAAAGAAACCATTAATGCTTTCGATCGTCCCTAGTACTACTAAATACTATAGATAGTATTTACTACATACTGTATATAGACAGTAACAATTAATGTAACCACCTACACGACCTATGGAAACAAACGTATGAGCAGCTCGAATCGTACTCTTTTATGGAACAAATATTGTTTAGCTCTCAGAATCAATGATACCAGCATAATAATGCTATGCTATGTAATTCGCTATAGCCTCTACGTAACCGCGTCCGCTGATCACCTTACCCGGCAACGCATCTGTCACCACAGCCCCGTTTTATCTGTCGGTGTGTCTGTTATCTGCCCATTATATCTGATTGCATGTAAAGTCGAGAATGCAATGATGCATGTTCAGTCATTTGTTTGAAGAATAAATGTATAAACTAAAAGCCAAAGTTCCATCTACGCGATCGATCGGTTTTATACAATGGACTATAGGCCATTGCGCCTTTGAACCAACAGTGGTCTGGGATGCTAGGGGTGGCCAACGTACAGGGAAGATTCTCTCTGGTCATTTGATGTAGTAATAATCGCAAATTACTGATATGGAAACGTATTGAAAATTCTAATAAAATACGGCCAAGTGCGATGCTGTTTCGTGGAAATACTTATTCTTTACGTTAGGTTTCATTATATCTGTTAATGAAATTTTAAAATTTTAACATGTCTCACAGTTCTACGACAAGCACTGTTAACAAATTCTGCGACGGAATCAGTTGGCACCTTAAAAAAATAAGCATAGAGTTACCCATAATCACGAAATTTTGAAACCGCCTTCTCCAGTCTTTAACTTCTTGGAATCTTCTTTAACGTCTCGAATGCCTCGATAGTGAAAGAATAAGGCAACGACCGCTCCGAAGGAATAGACGTCACTGCGGCTCACACGATGGGTCGTAAGCGTGTGAAAAAACGGTAAAAAATGGGGCGATGCAGGAAACTAGCACTGCGCCCGCGCACAGGGCCAGGCGACCCTTTATGACACATTGCGCAGACTTGAACGCGTACGCGTTAATTAATATTTTAATTTAATTAACAAAGGGTGTGGTGAAATGTTCTTTCCAAACAGTTATTGCCATTTATTTTCAAAGCCGACTTGCGTAACCTGTTTTCTTAACGTTACGTATTTTATTACCTGTTTATTACCGGTGTCTGTCGAATTAGTCTATTTCAATCAACGTGTATACAAAACTTCATACTTATTTCGTTGGTGTTCGGGAGGTTGTGGCGGCGCGCGCATTCGTAGGGTTGATACATGCCAAAAATGGTTACAAGTAATGGTAAAACAATATCATAATTTAGATAAAAGTCAACAATAACCTAAGTAAAAAGCTAATTGTTAGGTTGTAACACCAGTTAAATATTTGAAATCTCTTGATCGAATACATTTTTGGCTTCTTCGATTTGTTTTAAAATCTTAATATGTATATATGAGGCATATAATACATTACTGTTTTCGTAATTAGGTTGCGATTATTGCCACTCTGTGTGTATTGAAAATAAAATTTGTGATTCCAACCAAAAGTTTAAATAATGTAAGGATCTGCAACTTCGATTTTAACGATTCGATATTTTGGTTGTTTTAACCAACCGAAATATTGATTCAATTAATCTGATTGGTAAAACTATGCCCATTGTTTGTTAATATAACGAATTACTTAGTTATAACAACGAAATTTTATTTAACTAAGCTAAATTCAAACTTGGCTAACAACTTTTTTTTCAATGCCGTTTTATGAGTGGCATCGTATCCTTGACGTGAGGCAGTTTGCAAGCTGGCACTTAGTTCCACATACAGCACGGCCTCCATACTCACTTCACATGCAGAAACACGTACGCGCACACACACACACACACACACACACACACTTACTGACCCATCATTCAGCCGTTAGCGCTTTTACAAACACAAGCTTATTTCGTATTATCAATAATTTGATAATAAAATCTATAATAAAATGAAATAACAAAAAATGTGTGTACTCATAAATAATATATTTTCTAATCAAACCTTGATCGAAAGTATGTTTTATTTGATGTTGCTTTCGTTTTAGATTCTAATCGCCCCCACTGCCATGGGGTACCTTCAGCATGCTTCTCATTTCAGGTGAAGGGGCTTGGGATTTAAGCCCTCCGCGCCGGCCCAGCGCGATGACTAAATCCGGGACCACTTAATATGACTTCCGGGGTACAACAAGAAGAGCGGTTTAATTTGACTTTTATTTAATATATATCTGCAGCAGACAGCGCTTATTTTGATTTGAAAAAAAAATGCTAAGAAATAATTTATATCGAAATACAAGTGCCTACGCTTGACGTATGAAAGAAAAAAAAATCTAGTTAACTTTTCTATAAATGAACACACGTTTTAAGATTCAGTTCTCTAAAATATATTCAAAAACTCTAAATTTTATTAGTAGCAATTGAGTTAGTGTGCTCAATCTCTAATTAGCTTTAATAAAAAAATATCCTCATAGAATTCTAGAACTCTGCTACGATATCTAAAATTCGGTTCTTAAAAGACACCTCCTGTATATAGACAAGTCGCCGACGTCCTTCTGCGAAGACGGGCGGAGGCGGGCGGCGTCTCTCCGTCTCATTTAGAATTCACCATTATAATAATTTTATAATAATATTTTATTACGATTCTGAAAATCGCGTTAAGTTTTAAAAAATATCCCGTCTCGTCGACCGCGAGACGCTCACGGCCGGACGTCGTATGCTTCTCCGTTTTTGCTGGCTCGCCTCGTTGGGGGGCGTGGGCTTCGAAGTCTCATTCGTCTTTAGCACTCGAGGGCCCTTCTTTCTTTGTAGTTATCGGTTCTAAGCGAGCTGCAGGACCACCCTAAACGATGATTAGGGTTGTGTCGGTCTTCTCCTTCCATATTATGGAGTAGACGGCAACTCAACTTCTAGGTTTTGTGATCTATATTGATTGTTCCAGTGTCCCTACAGATGATATGTCCCATTCAAATTATAGGTACGAATTGGGAGAACAATTATGAACGCAGTCGGGCGGAGGTGATAATTAAGTATTGAATATTCCAATGCGGGGGACATACAGTAGCTCTCACGGAACTCCGGAAAAGCAGATCCAAAACGAAGAAGGAAAATATTCGTTAGGTTGTTGTTAGTACGTTGGATACTCGTATCGCTAAAAGTGATCTCCCGCAAGCTTCTTCGTTTTAGAGGAAGGGACTAGGATTTCGCGCCCTTCGCGGCCTCCCTGACGGCCGGTGATAGCAGAGGCCGCCGAAGACGGTCGTCGACCGCCGTGACCGACGGCTTAAACGACCGCTCCGAGACGTGGGGCGAGGAATTTAATTTGATCCTAAAAATCCTTCTGTCGTTTCAGACTCAGTCAAGATCCAAGTTCGTTAGGTTCTGCTTCGAGACCACGTCCTTAACCGTTTGCGCGTTACAGCGGTATTTATTTATGTGACATCATTCTCTGGTCAAAGGTGAACGGTTGTCTTATAATACAACTACTCTCTGTATATGAGATGTGTGGCACATAGATGTCACTGCATAAAATTGTCTTATTGTTATTTAAGACCTACCGACTAGTTGTTTGTCTAATTTGTATTCAGAATGCAATGTCGATTATTATTTGATGTTGCAATAAAATGAAATTTAGAAATACCCTTTATTTCAAAGTATTTGGTAAAATATCTCGAGAATACCTTGATATTGGTTGGTCTTAAGAGTTCTTGATGCCAATTGCTGCCCCGGCTTTAATTTCGATTCTGGTTTCGCCTTTCAATTAATTTGATAAAACTATACCAATTTTGAGTGTTTTCTAATTTTTACATCGGCAAATATATCCGGAAAAATTGCACCGTATACAGTAGGCCCATACGTTTTTTTACCTTACAGTGAAATAATCATCGATATTCGATATCCGTTCAGCCTTTAAAACGATGAGCCTGAATACACAGAAAGGTAAATAAATAAAAAAATTAAAAAAAAATTATATGATCTTAACCTTCAGAAATATTGCCCCTCGTGTTACCTATAATTTGTTTGTCTTTCTCTTTGCCCAATCTCTTCTTATGTTCTGTATTTCTGTCTGGGGTGATATCCATAAAACTAATTATCGATAAGATCTCAAAGAGCCACTTTTAAACTAAACTCCTTTATACCTTTTTTCCCTTCTATTGATTTTACCGAAAACGGGTGATGCTAATGGTGAAACAATTATTTATATTTATTTTTCTTACCGTGCGTGCGTGCTCAACGAGGTCTCTGTGGATGTGAAAGATTTACTCCAATGCAAATTGAAAGTCATTATTGAACATAAAAAATAGTGTTTGCAATTTTCAAATATTTAGTAGACAAATATCCACGGGTTTAGCTAGCTTGACTTCTTACCCGGCTATTTCAATCAGTAATTGTTTTATATGTATTGTTTTTACCTGATGCTTGTGTATGTTGAAATTATGAAAAAACTTAAGTTTCTTGTTGACAAAATTTTAAAAGAGAGTATAGATTTTTTAGCTCCTCCTATAAATCACATTTTAAACTGCTGTTTCTATTATGTTTTTCCGAAGGATCTCAAAACATCACTTATTTTTCCCGTGCACTAAAAGGACGATCGAAATATCATGAGTACGTACAGGCCCATGTCGATTTTACAGCCTATGTCGAAGATGTTCTAGATAATAATAAACTCTATAAACTAATAGAGTTTTTGAAGAAAAAAATTAATCCTATCAAATAACCAATTTCGTGTTTGTACAGGAAAGTCCACCACTCATACGGTTCATTCATTAACGGACTTTATAAAAAAAAATTTGATGAAGGAAATAAAATAAATGTTTTGCACAATGTCTGGACTTAGTCAAAGCCTTTGACACATTTTCTATTCCAATCCTGAATAAGCCGAAGAAAATAGTTGTGATGGGCAAACAACTATCTTTTTTAAGGATTATCTTACGGATAAATTTCAGTGTGTTAGACTTAGTATTTATACAATCTGCGAGCTTCCCGTGATGTATGGTTTGTCACGGGGCAGTATACTCGGTCCAATTTAATTTTTAATTTATACAAATGACCCTTGTTCTATGATTCTATACAGAGAAAAAATGATATTCTACGTAGATCATACGGTTCTTGTATTCGCTCATATGAGATAGAAAGTGTTCAGTTGTTCCCAAACATCACTGAAGGAAATCATGGAATGCCTCCGAGAAACCGGCCTTGCATTAAATATGGAAAAACAACATTCTCTCTGGACTTTAATCCCAATTATCAAAACAAACGCAGAGCTGAGGTAATCAGAAGTACTAAAATATGTCGTACCGCCTTTGCACAGAGATTTCATAATTATCATGGTCCTTACCTATATAAAAAAAAAAAAATTGTATAAGCATAAAAATATATGACCAAAATTTACAAATCAAAATGAAAAATCTTTTAAAAATCATAAAATAAATTACTTAAAATTTTATCAGTCTCGCATGTGCCCGTAAAATATTCAGTGGTACACACAAACACACAACACACACATGTACGCACGCACGCACGCATGCACGCATGCACGCAAGAACGCAAGCACGCACGCACGCACACTTACACGAAAAAGAAATAAGCATATGATTGGTTTGTAAGTTATTGTCTCCACTCATCTAGACATGAGGCCCTAGTGTTTATCTTCCTCTCTTTTATTCATGTACGTTAAATATAAATTTATTTATTTTTTTATTTAATATTGCACAATTATTTTATTGTATTGCTAAAAATAGTCATATATAATATATTTAAGAAATTAGTAAAAAAATACTTCTAGTATCATAGAGGGAAGTGCCGAATACTGAAACACAGGTATTCACCTAGTTCAGCAACAGTTGCCATATATCGTAAGCAATCAAGTTATACAACCTTATTTTAAAAACTTAAATATGTTAACTTTTTGAGTATAAACGTTTATTATTATTATTCTTTTTCGAGGGAAAACTGTCTTCCTAACTTCCGAACCTTCGTACGTTATAAAAGTTACAAAATATTATGACGCACATTTCAAGTGCTAGTTAGTGACCTACGAAGTAATGATAATTTCACAATCAAATCAATTTCGTTTCAAGATAATGTTTTTAAAAAATATTTGAAATTAAAAACATAATTGAGGACGAATCAAATACGAGGGCGGATTTCAAATTATACGATTCGCGATTTATGTTGGATACATACACGATGAAGAATTTTTTAGAACAAAATGAGCATGGAAATTACGATATTATTATTTTTTAACGTGAAACTTCTCTATTGGCCGATGAGAAAAATTTTCATCGTCACGTTTTTCTGTTACGCGCCATATTTATTTCTAAGTCACGTTTATTTGTTACGTATCTTCTTTATTTCTAAAACTCAGTAGTAACGTGAAAAATTATATTTCAATTATGAAGTGATAGGCAAAAAATAATAAAAAGATTTATTCTAATTCCAGTGGATTTCTCACAAAAGTAAGTAATTATATCTTTTTTTCTAATTCATCCAACACGTGGTCGTGATTTTTTAGTATAGTATTTCTTTTTTAGGTTATTTCAGTTTAACCTCAGCTTTTGATTGTAAGTATCGGTAAATGTATATAATTACAACAAAACTAGCAATTATTAATTAATACGACTGTTAATCTAGTAAATAAAATATCAATTGATTGTAACAATAAAAAAGAAATAATTATTTAAAAATAAACTGTACACAGTTACAAAATGAAAACATAGAGATGTACATTTTTTTTCTTTTTTATAATGTGTAGAATTTATCTAGGAAAAACAGTCCTCAACAACAAGATCTGGCACTAAAATTGATGGAGTTTTTACTAGGTTACTAAATTTGGTGGAATAAAATCATATATTTCATATTTAATAGATATAATAACGATATAAACGATATAAATAAAATAATATATATAAAAGATATAATAACGATAACAATGATAATAATAATTCTATCATTATTAATGAAATACTATAATAATCCTAATAGCAATAGTAAGGTGAAATAGTTATATTATTTCTACGCATGTCTATGATAATAAAATAGCGTTAATTTAATACAAAATGATTTTTTTTTTTGCTTAAATTTAAGCTTTATTTAACCAATTTCTGTAAAGTTGTAAATAGTGAATCGTTTTTCGAAAAATGATGTCATAAAGAAGTTTCACTTCTTCGTGTGTACACTAAAACGAAAACACATTTTTTTCTTCAGTTTAATGGGTTAAATCATGAGAAGTTCCGTCGGATATAAAAAAGCAGTCGGTGTTGTTCTCAAAACTGACGAGTGAGTGTGGTGATCGGTCTGCCAGTCGACAACTACTCGTGTCACAGAACCACTCCTATAGGATCAGCATGAGTGAGTCCTGAAGGCGGGGCTGTGTTTGAGCAAACACTTAGGGCGTCAGGAAGTAGCACTTTGGGCGATGAAGGTAATGGAAGTGCCATCATCACAATGAAGACGTAGCACGATTAGATTACATGACGGTGTGGCTCTGGCCCGCGGCTCTGCTCGCGTGGACATAGAATAAATTCATCCACTTTTTTCATTCGAAAGATGGCGCTGTGCCGAGAAATTAATTAACATGTTCGCTATTCTTTTGGTTTTTTCAACAATTTTTTTCTCCCTCCTACGCACGTTCTACTAATAATGTTATCAATTTTCCGTCTGTATATGCTAACCCATTTTCGGCTTTTAAGTCGTAGAAGAATAACTCGAGTAGTCCCCAGAAAATCTTCAACCTCCTTTTTTATCCTCCTTAAATCATAAAATCGATACTTTCAACAGTCTATAATCAGACTTTCTTCTTCTTGAGTTATCCTCTTACTTCTTTCTTCTCCTGGAGATTCTTTTCCCATCAGTGAAGTCCACATTCAAATTCTTTTAATCGTTTTCAAGTGATGTGCGTACAAATAAATAGACTAACAGAAAAACAGTAAAAAATTCTGAAAACTACTGAAAATGTTTGTTAACGATTCAAAGGGTCTCCAATCAATTTTTTTCCAAATATTATATGAATTAATGGAGCAGTACCTACCCGTTGAGCTAATAGTAAAACTATTTTCATAAAATAAATAATCGTAATTATTGGAAATATTTTACATCTGTATCCAGATCTCGTAAACTTGAACATTTATTTTTTACATTAGCATATTTATAGATTTAGTCTATTTTATTTATTACACCATTCAATTATTTAACAAAAGAAATTATTTATGTGATAAATCTTACTGTTGTAAAATAACATTTTTTTCTTTTGTAGATGTGTTTAGATAATATGATTAAACGTAAAAAATATGTTATTTAATAAAAAAAATTGGTTGCCTGTAAAGTCGGTATACGGGCGAAAGTTTTACGTGACAACGACTTTGAGTGGTAAAATCATTTTAATGTGAATATTCATTCGTATAGTAGAAAGAAGGATGAAATAATAGTAACAATTTAAAACATTTATTTATACAAAGAATTATATTTAAAACATTAATTTATACAAAGAATCTCGCACTGAATTTCATATTAACAAAATTTTATTTTTACCTTTACATATACATACGTATTTATATATACAATATACATACAATAACTGCAATACATTTGTACAATGAAACAGCGTTTACTACAACTTAACTTGTTCCTATCTGAGTGGAAGGGACGCGTGCCTTTCACTTTTTATGTCTGTCTCTCTCGCTCTTAGGCGGGCTAACCATGCCCGAGTGGAAGGGACGCGTGCCTCTCACTCGCTCTCATTGTGAGCCCATAACGTGAGCGGAGCGTAACGCAGTTTCTTGAAGTGTCACCCGGCAAACCAATTTATAAGACGTTGTCACGTCAAAACGAGTTTGTAACTTACAACCACTCGTTTACAACAGAACGGAATTTTTTTTTTGGACAATGTATTAATTTATTTGTATTTTTATAAGGTTCCATAATCAATAAGAAACTTTTATAGCTTCACCATGTTCATTCGATCGTCCGTCTGTCTGTCTGACTTTTCTGTCCGTCTGACTTTTAGTACTGAAAAATCTGTATTTTGGTATGATTATACATAATAATCAGGCTGACAGAATGGTAGAATAAAATTTTGAATTAAAATTTTTTTTTCATACCTCCTGCACGTAAAAATGGGATGATTTTTTTCTCGTCTATCCCGTGGCGTAGGCTATCGTTGGATATCTCATTCAATAACTTTTGGGTTTGGGAGAATCATATTTCGATTTAGAAATCCGTTTGCGCAATATTAAACTTTAAATTTTCGTTAGAGTCAAGTGTTCCGTCGTACGAGGTACATGGTTAATTTTAGATATGTCAAAAACATCATTACAGTAGCATATATTGTATAAGGAAGTTAAACGGTGAACTATTCCAGCTAAGTTTGAAAATTACGTGGATAACGTTATCGGTTGTAAATATAAGTTTACGAATCATGTAAAATTATGGAAAAATAAAATCATAACATTTGAAACGGGCTCCCATTGGACTGGTGTTAGACCGTTGAAGCGTATGTGGGCCCGTTTTAAATGTTATTAGCCGTTAAACTGTAAGTAACGCAATTAGTAGGTTCATGGCATCAAACAAAAAGCTCCCCTCAAGTTATTATCAAATAAAATTTTATACAAATTTTAATAATTGTAAACATTAATGCTATTTCAAGTAATTATTATGAACCCTTTGTTTTAAATTGCAAGTGTTGTCGCTGCAAAAAAAATGAAATATTAAAATTGAATTTGTAAATAAATATAGTTATATTTTTTTAAATAGTTAAAACCAGATGTTTATAGTACAAGTTATTAAAAAGATGCCCCTGAATCTCTAAATAAATTGGGGAGTCGAAGTCCAATTTAGTCCACGCGCCATCAGAGCAATCGCTTAGAAGGAAACACGTGTTCGTGGACAATGTTTTTTTTATGGCCTAATGCAACAAATTTACTGCACATCGGGGCGCAGTAAGATATGTTAATTGTATTTTATCATTTATTTTTTCCTCACGATTCACAGCACTCTTAGATCTGAAATACAAATTATTTAATAAACATGATTGTGCTAGACTGGAGACTAGACTGGAGACTGGACTAGGTCTAAGCTGTTTTTATAGGTCCCCAGGCGTATCCAAGGACATAGGGATAGTATAAGGTTTTTTTTTTTAATTTGTTTTAAAACAATTCAAAGTAGGTATGAATGATTATGCGCATGTAGGTGCGTGCCGACGCCTTGCACGCGTGTGCCATGCTAACACACACATACAACGAAATCGATAAATCTTATTGCGGGGTATAAAGTCATCGCTGCCGACTTTCACTTCGCCATTAATACACTCATAGCGCATGTTGAGTGTAACTAATTCGTCATTAAATAATTGTAACATACAATTTTCCATCTCTTCTCTTAACTCCCACGACTGAGACAGAGCAGCAAACGACTTCTCTGTCTCTTTTCAACAACGCGAAAGTCTGTATTAGGGTGAGTGTATATATAGTGTGTGCCATTTCGACCTTTGCACATTCGTATTGAGTGTGCACTCAATTATGAGTGCTAAATTATGTGCATTTGTAGGATGTGTGAAAATACTTGCTTACATCAAAAATAATAAATAATTTAGTAATCGGAAGACAATGTTTATAAAGGATTCTCTGTATTCATAAGAAAATAAATAATTTTCGTGACCGAAGACTTTCTTTTCGCATTCTAGTTTAGTCAAAAATATACTGTTACTTTAATATAAATCAATTGCTCAAAGTAATTCAAAAAAATTTAATGAAATTTTTTAATTGTTTTGAAACACCACATTTTTTGAAATAATGTAATTCTGTATATATGACACGTGTGCACGTATGTTTGGTACAAAATAAATGAAAATTGTGTATGTTCCTCGAAAATGGTATCAGTAATCATTTATATTACTCTTAACCTTGCTAGATCTCATGTTAGGTAGCCAACTTCTTGCGACTTATAATTTCTGTAATTGGACATCTCCACCCCACCGTTTCCGCCGCCGCACCGGGTCGCCGGTGACCGTCGGCTGTGGACCCTAATCGGCATCGGGCGCCTCGGCCGCGTCTAGGCCCCGCCCGAGCGCCTAGCGCTACTGAAAGCGGCGGCCTAATATCTCTAATTACAGGCCGCGAGATTGACTCCGAGCCGTCCGTACGCCGTCCGGCGTGCACGCTACGTGCGCTAAATTGATGTGCATCGAACTTTTCATATGAGAAAGAGTTTTATCGCTAATAGCTCAGAAAACAAATAAAATGCTCAGAACAATATCCTAAACAAACCAAAGACTATATTTAAGAAGTATGACAGCAATAGGTCGTTCGTCAGAAATAATGCGAAAAATACCGAAGAAGTACATTGGGATAGAGTAAGTGCGATCTCGTATGTGTTGTTGGTAGTTTGAATATAAGCCATATAAATAAAAAAAAAACTTTTATTACGTAGTACTTAGAAACAACCAACTGACGTGAAAGAGGGCGTTCGTATATTACGTAAATCAAAAATTTTAAGTCTAAAATTCATAATAAAATGTGAACCTTCACGGTAAGACGTACAAAGTTTCCAAAATTTCTATTAAATGTAAAAATTGCACTTAGGTTTTCCAAAACTGAAAATCGGTTCATTTGGAAAACAATTGACAGGGTAGATTTACATTTATATTTGAAACGCTCATTCATTTGTGATCAGAAATTAAAAAAAAATTATAACAATATCGAAAGTAGTATTGTTAATTAAAATTGTTCTTACAGAATTTCTATTGGTTTAATTACATTAAATTCAATTAAAAATTAGAGAAACCAATTCCACTTGATTTCTTTATTGATTTCAATTAAAAAATGCCGCCTATTTTAAATTCAAAATGTTTTAATTAGGCTTATTTCTGTAATTTAAAATTTGTTCTTTATTTTTTACTTTAAATATGAAAAATAAAAAATAAAATACAACTTACAGTTATACTTCCATTTACAATTGTACTTATATTTATTAAGTATCACAAAAAATATAGTGTTGGTCATCGATTTTTTTTTTGGTTAACTGTTTATTTTTTATTAATTTCGTTAAATTACTATGCACCTCAAAGATGTCCGTCCCGTATTTAATCTTAAAAGTTACGACAGTACCGTTATAACTTCTCGTATTTTTGACAAAAAATCCCATTTCTAATAATATTTTTCAGCACAACGTCGCCTTAAAGTTATAAAATATCAACTACCAATTTTGATATACTACAATACGGTATTAAACGATCATATTATAACGCAGTCATATGTTATTTCTTTACATTGTGTTTCCTACAAATTAATAATGAAAAATTGAAAAATGTTACTTTATACTTATTAACTTTGTGTTAAGAATTTATCAACTTTTTTTTAAATTAAGGTACAATAAGCTCTCGACATTTTTTTTTAAATGAATAACATTTTTGGACTTTGGACGTTTGTATAATAGAAACAGTTAAAGAAATTCTTTTTTTAAAAATAGCGGTTAAACGATAAATTTACTATTTTTTTACTTATACGTTTCTCCACGTTTAACAATACTTTCGTCTCAATATCATTGTTAATAAAATATTTGAAAAATTATATAGAAATAAAATACAAGAACATCAACCAGTGCACAATGAGCACTAAAAGTACCGTCCATTGCCGTATGAAGTGATAGAGTTTTGACAGTGTATTTTCTTTTCCATTTTGTTTTAATTATAAGTACATATAATGCCATTATGTGAACCCTTCTTTCCGTATAATTGTTAAAGAACAAATGTGGACTAAAGAAAAAATATCTTATAAAATAATAAGATAATGCGGTAATGCGGTATGCTAATATTCGTCATATAAATTATTTGAATATTAAGTAACATTACTATGAAATGTCAAACATAACTATCCACTCGTTCCTCCTACACTTAAACGCAATCCATTCCTCATTTGGTCGGCCATTTAAAATTCACATCGCAGTAGCACCCGCTCTTAACTAGGCGCGCACCCTGTGCGGTCGCGCGGGCCGTGCGGCGGGCGCGCTCACACGCCCCCGGTCGGATTCGCGAAGAATTTTTCCTTCGCCCGAGCTGTAATCTACGTAATAGCCGGTTTTCAGCGCCAGACGGCCGCGTGAAAATTACACTACACAAGCTAGCCTAGATTTGTCCGAAGGCATAATCGGTATGATTAACGAACCCGCAGTAGTGGGCCGGAATCGTTGGTTCCGGATCGAACCTCGGATCGGTCGATGCGAGGAGATTAATTTTGGTTCATCGCCAGCAAGTAGTGTAAGACGATGTGTGGTATATCGAGGCTAAACCATGTGAGCAGTGACCGTTTGATCTAAAAAACAGTCTACGGAACCTTTGACCACAATCGCGGCGCGACAAGTTAGCTCGCTTGTGATACGAACGGTGCCGAGTTACTGTCGAGATGCAAGACAAATGATGTAAAGTAAGCTTACATACTGTTGAGAACTGTCTGAATCTCCCAAGCACAGACTACTGAACCGAAAATTGTATATACAATGTACAAGCACATCTGAACACGTATTCGTAATAAACTTCTGTTTATTCATATAGCAGCATTGACAATATCCGGTAAAATCTTATAATTCATTATTATTATTAATTTTTAATTTGCAAAAATCCCCCATACAAAAATAAAATGCTTTGTAGTAATAACTTAGAGGGTAACTATCACAAGCACGCGACAAACTAGGCGATTAAAATGCAGTAAACGAAGGCTTTTGTTCAATAATTATTATTTGACATGATCAATAAATAAACATTTATAAATATTAATTTTCAGCTGCTTCTAGTTTTTATTTAATTATTCACAAGTTAGAATGTAATAAGACTACTGGAAATATAAAAGACACGCAAGCAAATTTTTCAGTTGGAAGTTTTAATAAGAAATTGTGAGAAATATTAAAAAAAAAACCCTTTTTACACGTGTAAGTCACACTCGTTTGGTAGTTCTGTAAAGGGCGGCTGAGCCGGTTGGGCGTGACCGATCGATTATTCATAAAAACTTCTGGCGGCGACGCGGAAGTCCGTCGGTCGAGGGCGGGCGGCGGACACGGGACGAATCGCTCTGGTTTGTAAGCACGTGTGTGCGCTTTTTTCGTTTTTAGGGTTCTCTGCGGGTGCCCTTACCGTAAGAATATAATTAGTATTGATTCATTTAAATTGTACGCCTTCGATAACACCCTCTATGCAGTTACATTGCATATTCCGTGAAAACTGAAAAATATGACGATATATTCTTTCTCGTCAGCTGTCTATCTATTATCTGCCACGTTATGTATAACCAGTGTGTTTATGTAATATTTTTTTTATTAACATTGTAAACTCACGCTTATTTCCCTGAAGGGAAAGGGTAGGCAGATTCTACAGATGTCCACAAGATACGATATTTGCATATGTCTCTCGCTGCACTGAGTCCATCGATCTTTTCATGCGAGCTCGTCGGTTTCGGCTGTTTGAAATTTGGCACTTTTTTAATGTGCCACCAATTTGGTTTGCATGAGATTTTCTAGGGCGACCCTTCCCGACCCTTCCTCCACACACATTCGCTCTTTAGATTTGTTTTGCCAGCCTACTTTATCCATTGTCTCCAGATAGCTAAATCAATACAATATATATTTTCTTACTTTAATCACTACATCCTTTTTCAAACCGCTCTCTGACATCAGTGTTCCTAGATTTATATTTCAAAGACACCCCACACGAACTACGTAGAGATGGTATGTTCACTTCATTTCTACTTTCATTTTTCTTCTGATAGTCAAATACACTTGCCGTAAGATTCCTTTATTATTCATAATAACATATAAGGTCTCATTCATTTGGTTCCCGCATTCATTCTATATTCAATATCTCTATGTATACCCATGTATACCCTCATTTGTAAACAGACGACTCAATAATACAAACCGCCTTCTTAACTCACCATATATATATACAACGTCTTCTCTTAACAGAATCATTTATTTTAATCACCACCGCCTGCAACTCGACAGCGTGAAGTTTATGCTAAGAAGAAGTCGTCGGCTCAAAGAAGGAATTTGATACATGAATAGGTTGAACACCGAAGCTTCACACATCTGTCTGACACCTCTGTAGACTTCAAAGCAGTCAGTATATGGCCCCATTGAGTCTGATGTGGGCCCTGGCACCTCTTTTTAGAGATTGCAGTGCCTGAATCAATCCGTCATTCACATGATGCATAAGTTTCTTCATAGATCATCCTTTTTACTATGTAAGTGAATTTTATAAGCTTTTTTTTAAATCTATGAAAGCATTTTTATCTTTTGGTCCTTGACCAAAAACCTTTCTGTAAATTTTAGCAGAGAAAAAGCTTCGTCGTAGATCCCATCCCTTTTCAAAATTCCGTTTGTACCTCCCAAATCTTATTTTCAGTCATTTTGATTTTTGCATACAGTTCGTCAACGACGCTGAGCAGACTTATAAGGCGGTACTCTGTATATATCTGGCGTAAACCCTTCCCTTTACAAAGGGGTACAATGACGGCTTTGCGCCAGTTATGAGGTACCTTTCGACTTTTCCAACCTTTACTAAAGAGCTAGTTCAGCTAGTACAGTAGGATTCCTACTCACCCCGCCCTCAGCATCTTTGACGAAACTCTTATCGTACCTGGCAGCTTTCTCAGCTTTCGTACGTTTTATGTTTTCATAATTTCAGTCAACGTGATTTCACTTTCGTTTTAAACACATTCATACGGTCATTTGTAGTAACATTGTTATCTGTATCCTCACATCCAAAAACATTGTTGAATTAATTCTTCCAACACTCTTTGACATATTTTTTTTTTTCTTCTAGTAGACATCCGTTACCGTCTGTATTCAAATTTATACATTTTATTTATTAGTATTTCATCGCAATTATTGTATAATGCAGTGCAGTTGAGACGAAGTTGGAAACTTCATCATGTTTCTCAACTTTATTACGTGTATAATACTTTTTTAAAGCGATAATAAGCTGCTTTAATAATTGCAATAATTATCATGTCCCAATCGAGTTCGAGACTACAATCACAGTACTTGACGTCTTTTTGAAATGTATAGAATCAGTGATGCTGCACACTCATACTTCAAACGCATTTTTCGCATTGTGCAGTGCAGTTGAAGCGAAGTAAAAACTACATAGTTTTTTTAACGTCATGTATCACTTTTCATGATTAATGACAATCTGCCTTTTTGCCATTTCACGATATTTTCACGATCATTGAGTTTTACAAATTTTGGCGATGGCGTAGGAGGGACAGCGATTAGGAATTGATCGATCGATCATTTAATTAGGTATTGAAGTTTGAAATGCTAGAAATAAAGTGAAAAGGTACTGTCATCCCGGGAAGGTGTAGTGAGTGGGACACACAGCAGCTCGGGCCGCAAACCCCTGCGCAGAACCGGACAGGCATTGTTCAGGGGATACCCTCTGAAGATTGGTGACCTCCTATTTTTATTTTATACAAATATAATTAATAAGTATATTTCTATTATTTTATAGAAATATAATTTTATAAAATAAAAACCCCATCATACAGGAATGAAACAATTATAATAGTTCCATACGACCGACCGTCTCTCAGTACGTCACGGTCTTCTTGCTTTCTTGTTTGTACGTCTCTTGTAATATGTGATTAGAAGCGAGCAAAAGTAAAGAAGGATGATTAAATATACACACGTGAATAGGTTACACGAAATGTTGGAAAATTATCAGTGAGGCAAGACATGTATGCAAGTGATTGTATTATACCATTTTTGTAGTCTCTGCCTACCCTTCTGGGAAATAAGTATGATGATATAAAAACAAAATAGAAAATATCTATAATCTACATTGTAGTCGAATTTAACGCACAGACACAGTAGTACCTTCTCCTGTATTTGTCAACCGATTTTATTTTATGCTTTTTTATATAGTAGTTATTTACTAGCTTTAGCGTTATCAATAAAAATAATTGAAAATATTTCATTTTATTTTAACCACATTCGATGTAGAGTCAAAGCCATTATTTAATTGTCTCTAATCGTCATACTTCTAGAATCTTTGTTATAATCTAAACACTTTGTACAATACTCAATACAATTTTTACCATTTAGTATACATTATATCTGTTACATATCATTATTGTATCTGCGTTAGCTGCGAGGGTATACAAGTACATCATTAGCGTGTGTTGGTTTTTCAATTGTTACTAACATTACATTGTAAATTGTATAGGTGTTGCAGGTAATTACGGCATGGAACACGGGCTAGTGACGTATCCTTAGGCTCTTGCACCTAAAGTAGTAAAACAAGATTCGAAAAATTATATGCAATGATTATAGATGTATACTTTTTTTAAAAAGTATCTCAATAATGTTCACACTAAAAACGTAATGAATTATAGTCGAATTTTGTCTAGTGGACGACCACTAGTTGATATTAACTTTCAATTCAAATTAAGATAAAAACCTTAATCTTCGGAATTTCTGATAAAAATAAGACTCAACAGCAAAATAACGATAAAGAGTACACAATCCCGTAGTAACGATTTCTTTTTTCTATAAAACATAACATTACAACAATTTAAGACGGCGGCACCATCCAACGAGCAATTTATGAGATAACATCGTACATCCGGTGCTGCGCGGGCGCAGGCGGGGCGGGCCGAGTTTATCGTCTAGAAAACCATCGGAACAAAATAAGTTGATGCCGGCACACAAATTAAATCTACGAAACGATATTAAAAATCATCAGAGAAACTACCGGCGTTGTATTAGTAACGTACTAAACGACGTTAAGTTATAGATTTACGTTTAACTTAATAAAAATAGATTTAGCTAAGCATATGCAAATGATACCTAAACATGAAATGTCCTTTAATTTGCAATTTTATCGAAATAAAATTCGATAGATTTCATTAATAAAAACGGATGTAAGGAGTTTTAACTTACAATATAATTGAACCACAATTTTTAGGAATTTCAAATTTGTAATAAATTAACATATTGATTTTGTTTTTTCCTATTGGACAGCAACAAGCACTTAATTCCTGAGAATAATAAATACCATTACCGAATATAATTTTTTTGTTAAAAATATATAAAGAACAAATATAAATGTCGGATTTAAGTTAGACTCTCGATCCAAGATTTCATAATAACTAACAAAATGAAACAAAATTTGTTGCAGTTTTTTTTTACATAGCATTTTAAGGGGCAAACAAGCATGCTAGCCACCAAAGATTAGTAGATGATCACTGCCGCCCATGGACACTCGCAGGCCAAGAGGAATCCCTAGTATGTTGCCGGTCTTTTAAGAAATAATAAAATGTCTGATGAAGGGAAGAGTGGGACACTACAAGTCTCATTCATTGGACGCAACACAACAGCGGAAGCCGTCACCTCTCTCCTGAATTTTGTGAGAGTGTGGTATTTCATCGAGTACGGTATTTCGTCCAGCCGGTCCATTTTTGTGTCACTGCCGAGTTGACCGCAGCTCTACAACATTAAATTTATATGAAGCGGATATCATTTGAAAAACGGCACTTAAAACAGAATCAGCGCAAATATATATTTGAACGGTAGATATATGTTATACTACAAGACACATATGCGTCTATACGAGTCGAGGAAATCGTTGTCACTGAAAACTGAAGAAAAAAGTTTCGTGTCTTAATTTATACAGTTATTGGTGTGATTTTTTACCTGGTTTTAAAACATATTATTCTAATAAGCACTTGAAGGAAAAATTAGTTAAGAGGTTTCGTTACATTTTGCGAATTCATGTCTAACGATGTATCTTATACTGGAGAACGAAAATAAATATTTTACGTCCTTCAATTTAATGTAACAAAAGCGATTCAATTTTTTCGTAATATATATGCACATAGAAATATATCAGCTACAGATTCAACGCCCCTTACATGTTTTTACCGCGACGCATCCCTACTTTGTTCTCATTTCAGGCTTCAGTGCTTCCACCCCATCGTCCCCTCTCCTCCCGAGGACGCCCCCCGCCGCACCCTTTCCATATCTACGCGGCTTGTACACCCGATCAAAGCGTAGTCTACGTAGCGCTGTGCGATCGAAGAATTTGCTTTGACGGGGCACAATAGTGGGGAATATTTTTATTTATCTAACATTATTTATCTGCTGAACCACGCCCTCCTACAATCTTTTTCCCTCCTCGCCGGCCCGGTGGGAGTTCAGGAGCGGGGGTTAAAGACCGACGTCGTCGATGCTATGAGCTGCTATGACAATATCCCGAACCGATAGCTTAACATGCTGTCCAAAACACGCAGCGAGCGACTTTTAATTCGACTTCAGTCCGCCCGTGATCGGGGTTGAATCCGGCGTCACCACCGCTCCTTATCCATCACATTTAACTCGCAAAATTAACGGGCAAAATATTCCTTCGGGTACGAGAGGTCCCGAATGTGACCCCGGTCTGTCGGCGCATTCATAAGACACCGGTAGCTCGACTTTGGCAAGTGTCTTCAATTTGAAACTAATGCATATAATGAATTCGTGTAGTCGATTCGAGAATAATCTCCTATTGTCCTCCAGATCTTACGGTCACTCGAGCCTAATCGAGAAGACGGTCGAAAGCAACGCCTTCGACCGCTGAACAACATGCGTTTTTAATGCCATCTGTCCTTATTGCAAAAGCTCATATTAAATATTGGCCTATGTCTGTGTTTATGTTAAACGCCGCCGTATTCATTGTGTACACTAATCACATGACCTTTCGCTCCTTTTTATGAGCACACCGATACATTCGAAATTCCTATATCGCGTACATTTGGTGTCATTTTGTATATTATATAGAAAAAATATTAAAAAAAGATGGGTTTTTGGAAAGATATAACATAATAGAAGTAAATAATAGAAGTAAAAACAAAGATAGAAATTACATGAATGAAACGATGAATAGTATTTTCGATGGTCGATGAAATGCGGTTGTTTTTGACTGCAAAATTATCAAACGTCCGTAAATTGATAAATTGACTGTAGAGACACTGCATTCAATTGACCGACATTTTGTTCACCGACACACAAAAAGTAATTTTGCTATTCGACGCAGTAAAAGTCGAATTTTCCAGCTGCTATACGATTTGCACGGCTGGTTGGCGACGCGTGGCGTGACGTCACAGGTGCAGCGCGAGCCGACCACTCGACCTCGCAAAGACGTAAGCTCTACCTTGACGACTAAACTACAATGAACATTATTGCTTTATATATAAATATCTAAATCGAATACAAATCGTAAAACAAAATACGAAATCGATTTAGAAGATAAAAAGTACATCTCTAATAAGAAGTTTAAGTAAATGTAGACCCTATTTATATATTAAATATTGACGATATCCGACTTTTGACATCTGCCGGCTGACAGTTAGGGTCAATATAATGACATAATGGCCGCCGGTCCGATCCCGCACAATTACGCGGCACACGATCGATTATTGTGATCGATCAGAGGGGTCAGATATCGATTTTGCCGTAGTTTGTAACATTTTTTTTTATGTGAACCATCGATTTTGTATCGACAAAAAGGTTTTAATTTGTAACAACTGTTAGAGGTTGAGTTTGTGTGTTGTATTTTATACATAAATGTGGATATGTTATTTTATTATGCACTGAAATTTTAATATTTATACGATTTAAATAACGTTGTTCGTCTGTTTTAATTAATGTTTTATAGTATAACATTTATTTGTAAGAATCACTGCTCTAACAGTCAGATTATAAAAAAATATGTATGTGAATCTCACACAAATACATTTTTTTTCAATAAAAAAACTTATTGTTGAATGTTCTCAATGATAAGGAAAAAAAAATTTATGAAAAATAGTTATAGGTTATCTAAAATAGCCTATAGTCTACTGTAGTCTTTTGTACTGAGCCAGAATGGAAAGCTTAAAATCTAATCTCCTCCATTTGCTTTCGTAAATGGATGAAACTGATGATTATGTGATAAACAGGGCAACAAAAACCCTCCACACACACACACACACACACACACACAACACACAAAGTTATAGTTTAAATTATTATGCTAAATTAAAATGTCGAAAAACTTGTTGAAAGCACTAGTGAATAAGTACTTACCCTTTGACAGCCATAAAGTGCCAGTTTTTATGGTGAAAAATACACATTCAAGTTTCATCGAAAAGCTAAAAATCAGCTCTTCGGTAGATCCCCAAATAGTTAGCCCCTCTGTTGGAACTGCCCTAAACTACATCTTGTCTAGACAGGCAGCTTAAAATGCTACTCACCACTTGTAACTAAATAATGAACTGAACAATTAAATACAAATCGCAATTTTTGAACTGAGCAGTCGTATACAAATCACTTAAAACCGTCATCCAAGGGGTAAGAAATTTATGTTGTGAATTTATTATCTTCCTAATGCATATAGCATGGATAACGTAAAAGTACCAATTGTAAATTAGCAATTATAATGAACCCTTTCTATTGTATCATCATTTACAAATTATTCGCCGAAAACTTTTTCATTTCCTAATTTTAATTATTTCGAATATTTCTTTATGGTGTGGGGTTATACTGTGGCCAACCTGGCACAAAAATGGATCCACACATATGGTGAAATACTAAACTCTTGCAGAAAACGGACGTGAAGTAGTAGCTTCCGCTGTTGGATTTCGTCCAGTGAGTTCGAGTGGCCCACTTCCGTTCTCTCCTTCAATCATCCCGATACCCTCTTCATTAGATGTCCTATTCCTCCCTTAAAGGCTGCAACGTACTGGCAACTTCTCCGGAGTAACTTGTGTCCTCGGACAGCGGTGACCATCTCCTGTCCAATGGCTCGCCTGCTCGTTTATTCCTCGACTACGCTATAAAAAAAATATTTTGGACAAACTTACACGAATTTCAGAGCCTTTAACCCTTGGAGACTGAAGTCCACGTAGTCGTTGCTGACAAGTGTTTCATATATTCGGTGGTCACACACTATATTCCTATATAGATCAAGAAACAAAAATATTTCCTCGTGATCACTATGTATGTTGTGGCCTAATTAAATTTCCGTAGGTGTAATTCGCAATACA